>JAGDQP010002765.1:1339-100710 GCA_022664845.1 Lepisma saccharinum | reverse complement strand
TAAAAGAGTAAGTATATTACTTATTACTTACTCTAGAAGAAAACATTACTTATAAAGAAATACAGATGAAAACTGTTCAAAGTCTTATATTCTAGATTGGTCTCAATACTATTTGAGTTCGTCTAGCGATCTAACTAAAATAATTATAAATTGATTGTCGTTTTCATATTACTTGTTAGCTGCAGTTTTCGATTTTCATATTTTAAGATATTCTTATGTTTTTGGTTCAGGAGAATCATTTTTTCTGTTCACTTATTCCATCTAAGATTCCAGTTTTAAGGAAACATTTCGTAGTGATATTGAGTTATTTTAAGAAACAGCCCTTCTGAAGAAAACTACTTTTGTGGATACCAAGTTGTCTGAAAACACCCCTCAGTTGTCTTCAATAAAATAGGTCATTTTATTCGCATGGCAAAATTGTACGAACGAAAACCTTATTTAGGTGTTTATTTATTAAGCTTCGGATACAGCTGCCATTTTACACCGAAATTAAATAACATTACTGCAAACTAATTAACATTAAATTAAACTACAAAACGTCACATAACATATCAGGTAATAACATGAATGACATGACAAGTATAACATGACAATTATAATACAGAAGAGGAAGAACTAAGATATTTGTATTTTGGGCTCGACCAAAAGTATTTTCAGAACCAAAAGTATAAATATTTGTACCAAGATTATTATACATATTAACTAGTCTATAGAATAAGGAGCACTGCAGGAATTTTAACTCAGGCGTTGGACAATGAAACAGGTTATTGTTTCTGGTTATCCGTAAGGAAACATGGAGGCAAAATTTAGATAATAAGTCTCCAGTTCTGAGGTTCCCGTTAAGTATCTTATATAAGTGCATCATATCTGGCAGGTTACGACGGAAGAGGGAACGTGGAGCCCAAGAACGGATAATAATTCAGGTTTCCTTAAGCTACGTTCCGATGATATTCTTCTTTCGACAATAGCAAGAAAAAAGTTCAGAACAGAATCAATATGAGATAGATTAGAAATACTAGCTATGTTCCAAATTGGGGAGCAATATTCAATTCTATGGAAAATAAAGGTTTCATAGAACGCGTTCATTGAATGAAGGTCCTTAATTTCAGTAAATTTATAGAGAAGACCAAGTACGTCCATAGAACTACAGAGGTCCTCAAACAAAAGTTTTTCGTCAAATACCACTCCATGACCCTTTGGAGAGAAAACGTTTGCAATAAGATTATCTCTAATAAAGTAGCTAAATGGGATTTGTTTCTTCTTTAAAGAAGAAGTAAGAAAAGAAGGTTTAGAGGGATTTATTTTTAAGTTCCACGCCTTGAACCAATCAAAGAGATCAGAGATGGAATTTTTCAGATCAGCAAATTTCTGCAATAATCTGATTTCTGGAAATAACTTACGGTCGTTACCAAAAAGAATTTTGGTTTCACATTACGAGAGATAAGATAGTAGCTAGTTCACATATAGAAGGAAAGTGACATAAAAGGTTACCTTGAGGTACACCAGAAAGACTAGGAATAAAATTGGAAAAGGATCCGGAAAGAACAACACGTAGTGATCTTTCGAAAAACGTTAGATGAATACCACTAATACCGAGAACTTACACAGAAATACCTGATGGATGATACACACTACTTTTAAGATGGATGTGAACTGCCTGAAATAGAAGTCAAATTATTTATAATTAGGAAATACACATTCAATTACTGCAGCAAAAATTAGATGAACTTTATCTCGCGACTGAATACGCGGCGCATGCGTATTACCGAGAATTGTGGGAGCATAACAAACAATATTAAACGTACAATGTTTCAACTAATACAATTACCATATTTCGACTCTGCTTCAAACAGAAAATAGGGGTAGATGGAAGATTTGCAAACATGGCGAAATTGGCGTCACCTATCTTACAGAAAGTAGAATAGATGTTCATAAGAGTGTGGATTATGAAGTATGACATTTAAATATAAAGTAGAATACTTACCAAAAAATTTGTTTGGCATTTGGTACCTGTCGTAATCATTGGGAAGAATGAAGTCTTTTTCTGATCTTACTAGAGGAAGCACAAGGTACAGTAGCAACCAAAAACAGACAGTTGGTAATGTAGAGCATTTCATTGCAAGTGATGCAAAAATAATAAACCACATCCTAAAATTCAAAACATTTCATTTCACTAATAGTCTTATATTTAGTGTTAAAATTAAGCATAAAGAAAATTTAAAAAATATGCTTATTAGAAGTAAGGCTAATACAAAAAATGAAGATTTTAAGAGAAAACTAGAATAAGTATTTGGGATGTATTATGAAGGAGGAAATCAAAAGTAGAAGAAATGAGGATGAGAATTATGAAGGACAGGGAGTTCCGGTACAAGATGTTTCTGTGTAAGGAAATTTCAAGGAAGAAGATCGGAAAATAATATAGCTATGCAAACAGCTGTTAAAACTATGGTGGTGACGCTATTAATGAGAATTTAGTTTACTTTATGCTGGTGCACAGACTTTAGATAGGTTAAAAAATCTGAGAAGAATGAATATAAAGTAATGTTCGAAAGAAAGATACTTATTAATTTATATTGTTTAATATGCGACTCCTTATGTTTGTTATATGTTTTAATGTAATATATATTAAAAGTAAACAGGGATCCAAGTGCAAGATACATACATAATTGACTATGTAGAAAGCGATTTAAAGTAACTAGCAATAATGCTAGTGTTACAATAAATTGGCGTTTCATATGTAGTGATCCTGTTAGAATAACAGTTTTTACCTATGTATGATTCATAGCACATTACGATAAGAATAAATTTATTTTATTCTCTAATGATACTACTATACCTTTCGGGAAGAATTTGTAATGTTTTGCTACATTAATCGGTCCCTCCGTCGCCTCCAGGCCACATGAAATTCAGTAGTCCTTCAGTCCCAGAAAAAAAAAAGTTTTGGGAAATTACTTTTTCTTGGTGAATTCTCATTACTACCTCCCTGAAGAAAAACAAAAATCAGTTTTTAATATTTAGGTCACGTGGTTTATTCAGAATTGCATGTATCCTGGAGGAGACGTTGAGTCTCCAACATATATATGTGTATTGAACTCAATTCTAAATTGTACGTTAATTTTTACATAAAACTAGTGCTGTTTACGTCAGTCACTATTTTTAATGGCTAATGATTTATCCTTAATATATGGTTTACTGTAGCTTGCTATCCTGTTTCTTGGAAATTGACTCATGTAATTCCAATATATAAGTCCGGACCTATAGACAATGTTTCATCTTACAGACCAATATCTCTGCTATCCTCCTTGTCAATTATCTGTTAAGAAATAATCAAAGACAAACTCTTCAAATTCGCCTCTCCTTATATTAGCCCTGTTCAACACGGATCCTGGAGGCTGAAGTGTATGAATAAGAGCATTTTGAACAATGAACCATTAATGAACGTAAGCAGGAAGTGTCAAGAAGGCTTTACTCTAAAGACAGGAGCAAATATGCTCTAGAAAAGAGCATTTTTCGAAAAAGGCTAGGCCGATTTTTGCCCTTGAGCTAACTGTAAATAGGGTATCTAGAATGGTCAGACAGGTCAAACATGTGGTAATTTGTGTTCTAACGTGCCTTAACTGCGTCCTAGTAACAGCCATGGAGAAATTGTTATTCTCTTTGGTAGTTCTCTTATAATCGAAAAAGAGTGATTTTTTTTAACCAAATTTGCAAAGTTTGCAAATGCGAAAACTCTGATGCTGTTGACGCAGAGCTACCATATTTTAACCTTGTACCTTGATATTACGATACTGAACTGTAACTTGTCCTGCACGGGGACTCCGCATGATATTCAGTATATCAAATACCTTTGTTTAAGAGCCTTAGGTTTGTAGTACGTAGAACTTTAGCCATTAATCAATTATTTGCTTTTTTTTAATACCTTACTTCATTTCTAGGGGTGCGTACCATTAGGATAATCACACGCCAATTAAAAAGGGACTCGAAGGTCCCGTGTTTTAGTATTGGCAGGGACATGGATACCTTTGAACTCAAACGTGACGGATAATTGTGACGGGTGGAAGTCAACAGTTACTAAACTGGCCCATATAAAATAAAGTTTATCTACGTTTTTACCAATTAGAAGGAAGTTGGAAAGAAGCACACTGTTAAAAATTTTCGGAGTTATTCCAGGAGGTAGCTAGGAAACTACCTGGAAATTACCTATAACTTGGTAAATATGAAATAGCTACCTCGCAGGTTTCAGGAAAAGGAAAAGGAAAAGATGAAGCCAGAAGCGAGATTTCAATACGAGTAGTTCAGCTAGAAGTCCCGCGTCTAAGTGACTGGACTAAATTTGCCAGATATAGTTAAAAGGGAATAGAGTGACAGAAGTGCCTTGCCTGAACCCTGAAGACGTAAACTGAGTTGATCCCATAATTTATGCCATGCTTTAATAATTATTTCTATTTTGTCAATCAGGAATATTAATTCACATTCACTGAGAACAGTCATGGTTCACTTTATGATAAACTGCAGAATACATGTTCAACAATATAACCTTCTACGCTTTGCCTTGGAACACCCTGATGTGTAAAGTCTAGGTTAGGGGCCATTACTGCAATCTTAGTTCCCATTTCTTTAACTCAGAGAATACACAGGTGTTACTCAAACCAACATTTTAAACTGTATATTTTTCAGCACGATTTCAACTTCGTTGTCAGTAGCTTCGAACGGGAAATCAGTACAAGGTGCGTACATGTATTGCAGGGTTCGTGCATGTGTTGCAGAAATGTAACAATAGAATTGTATCTCATACTTTTACATGAGTCTGATACAAGAACTAGGCGCCCCAGCTCCTAATGTCCAAAACAAAAATGTCTGAAGTCTAATATGTCCAACTCAAAACTTTCGAAACAAAAATGTCGAAAAATGTCCTCCGTAAAATCGTCTACCTACTAAAATCTCGAATTCATAAAACGTCCAAAAGAAATATATTCAATGAATAAAACGTTCAAAGTAAAAATGATTAAACTAAAAAATCTACATAAATAAAATTAAACGTTTTTCTCTCTGTCTCTCTGCATACATTGTGAATATTACGTACACCAATCTACATAAATCTATTCATTTCTACCAAATTTTTCATACGTATTCCACAGATTCCGAGTCAAGTCATAGAAATATCCAGGGTCGGGCATTGTGCCCAGTTGCCAGTGTTGTCATCTTATTCAAACAGTGTATGTTTTCAATTTGCGTCAATGCCAGTGAACGTAGCAGCATCAAACTTGGCATAAGCATTCTTCAACACAATAAAACATTATTGAGGGTGTCCGGAAGTAATCCAGTTGTCAGAGTTACAAAGCTATATTAAAATTCAATTTATTTATACCAATGTCTTTAAGCTTTCATCAATATACATCAAATTTTGTATACGTGTATTTGTTACTGGGACAGGTAGTAGAGGTGCTCCGGGCACCAAAGTTGCCAGTGTTTCCAACCAACTTCAAAATTGTAAAATTCCTAATTACTCTTACGCTGTTGCCCGCATCCGAACCAAACTTAGAATTTAAGTACTAGAACAGAGATATTCTGGGTGCCGTAGGGGCACTGTTGTCAGCGTTGCGAATCAATTAATTCCATACCATAAAATATATCTACACCAAACTTCATATTTCACTGCTGGAACAGGTCATACAGGTATTGCAGGTGCCGAAGTTGTGAGTGATGACCAACGAATTTTGAAAATTAACATTTGATTTTTTCTTACCGTTGGAGGTTTACGTACAAAATCGGTTATTTTGGTATTATGATAAGTCATAGAGTTACTCCATGCGTCACAGCAGTTGTGAGTGTTGCTAACTATTTTCAAAAAGGTAATACTTCAAATTGATTCCACACCATTAGACATATGTTTACCCAACTTTGTATTTAACTACTGGGACATGCCAAAGAGGTGTTTCGGATATTTTTTGTAAATTTACAGCGTTTTATACACGCATAACGAAGTTTAAATGTCGAGCGAGCGAAAACGAGTAAGTAATCGGATTAGACATGTTTTCATTATTATCCATGTATCTCACGTGGAAACATTTGACATATTTAATTTTCGAAATTGTTTTGCAAACTCTGATAGTACTTTTTAAAACCTGTCCCAGTACCTAAATGTCAAATTTAGTGCGCATACGTCGAATGGTGTGGAAACAATTGGAAATATTAAATTTTTGAAATTTGTTGGCAACGCTGAACACATGTGCTTGCGGCGCCCGGAGTATTTCTATTACCTGTGTTAGAACTTTATGCACATGTATAAAACATGATACAAATGAATGATCACATGTAGATTTGTAGAAGTAAAAGTCCCAGTAGCAATAAATTTTAAAATAAGTTGTTAAGTCCGATAAGTGATGTGCTTGGGGACAAGGAACCCTTAGTTTTTTTCTATTCTGTTGAATAATGATTGTGTGAAATTTGGTATTGATATGTTCATCGGTTTGGAAGTAAATTAAAAAAAAAATGCATTTTTGAGGAAAGTGACAGCATTGACAACTGCAGCGCAATACCGGAACCGGAATACATCTACGACCTGGCCCAGTACCTAAGGAACACGTATGCAACATTTGGTATAAATCAATACGCATACATTTTAAAAATCTGTTTTTTAATTAGTTAGCAACATTAATAAGTCTGGTGATTTAAAATACATTTATGATCTGCTCCTGGACCTAAGGACACTTAGGTTCAAATCAATGCTTGTATGTAAAACTTTATAAATAACTTAGGGACAGAAAGGCAGACAGACAAACTATCTTTTATATGTATGAGATTTAAGTTAGAGTAATATTTGATTTTTTTTACATCAATTAATTTTGATTTGAACGTTTTTGATTTCCATATCTATGTTTTAGGGATTTCATGTTTTATACCATCTTGTTTTTTTTTCACTTCCGACATTTTGATTTGGACATTCTTAAATTGGACGTATATTCGCTTGTATACTCTTCGGTTTGAACAATTCTGTTTTGGACATCTTTATATTGTATATTTTGGTGTTTGGAAATTTTTTTACTTTAAACACTTTTGTTTTCGACATTTTACACAACCGACATTTTAACCTTTGGACATCTTGGTTTTAAACGTTTTCCACTTTGGACATTTTTGCCTTAGACAGTTTTGTTATGGACATTTTTGTTTTCTATATTATGACTGCGCATTGAAATAGGTTCTGCTATACTCTAATATAACTCAAACAAAGAATTACACTTGAATTCACTTTTGGTGAAAGGTTAAGTCTAACCAAGAGTAAATTCCTTACCTGTTTGTTACCATTAACATCCATTTAACATCCATACCTCCTCCTTGTTTCTTGTTTGCTTTTATTATTCAAGAGCTTCCGCTTTGTGTAAATGTCGTGAAGTATATTTTGTTCAGTTATGTCACATGTGTCATGGCATCGCGTGACATACTTAACAACACATTATTCAATAATTTTCCCGATCGTTCGATATGTTGGGGCGCGTGAAAGGATTGAAATGTACGAACTAATATACAATAAGAATAACAACATTTTAAATAATAAAAATAGACATGAATAGAAAAACACAGCAAATCACTGTAATATAAATAATATAAGGATTAGAGATAGGGGTGCTGGTAAAACATCCAGAAAAAAAGCACATCTTCTTAAGGTAATAGTTCTAACCTGTGGTTAACTCAGACATTAGGCCAGACAACATAAACAAGCAATAGGTGTAGTATTTATTTCAAAGTCTCGAAAATGGTAAATTATAGCAACCTACTTTCGGAAGGAAACGCGAATAAAAGTTTTAAAAAGTATTCTTAATTATTGTAAATTTCAGCGTTATATCACGATCAGCAAGTTAATTGATCTTGGGATAAAGTTAATTTTATGGGCGGTAACAGCACTATGGCTTAACCCGTCCAGAAATCGATCTTCGTAGAACAGATAACTAAGGCTCCGATTATATTTTTCTTAAAATAAGAAAATAATTTCTTAAAAATGGCGAAGTATATTTTTAAAATGTTTCTACAAAAATCCTGTTTTTCTACTGTAAAACAGTTACTAGACCTATGAAAGGTAAATCGTAAAAAATAGAAGCAGTCTACTTGAGGTGCCACTCATCCCATTGCCTTACCAAAATAAAAGCATTTTCCACGACAATCAGTTCTGTATTAGTCTCTATTTACCTGCTTTTTGCAAGATTTTAATTTCGCCATCGCTTGTAAATGTCGAATCGCCCTCGATACACAACAGACTCAATGCAAGTCAGTCACTGTTTTCAGCTGAGGCATCTTTACACAAATTCACGCATATATTGCGAGCATCAGCGAAGTTTTATATTTAAAGTAATTTTAAATATTAAATTATTTAAGTGGTTCTGACAACGGAGGCGCTTACGGTAGCCCTCTAAGCTCAACTACCTATCCCAGTAGCCAAATACTAAGTTCGCTGTACGTGCAACCATTCGTTTGGAAGTAATTTGAAGTAATAAATTTTCTAACAGGTTGACAACATTCACAGTTAAGCGTCTGGATGAGCTCCACGACCTGTCCAAGTAGCTATATACAGAGTTTAGTGTGGATAAATACAACGATATGGGTGTAATTAGGAATATTAAATTTTTGTAAATGTTGACAACACTGATTCCTGAAATTGCAATTATGCAAACTTAGTCTGACCAATGTCTGCCTATGTAAAGAGAAAATATGTTTGGAACAGTGCTATAATTTAGGCGTGATTAGACCGCATACGAGATGTGTGATTAAAGATAAAAGAAAAACATCACATTTAAAAGGGAATAGTTATTCACTTGTTTTATTATTTCAATAATGTTTCAGATTAAATGTTTTCTAATTTTATTTACAAATTTGTAAATTTACAATTGCGGATTTGGGTAATTTCACTTGCGTAAATAATGTCAATTATATATATTTAAAGAAATAGTATGCGTAATTACAAGTGTATAGAAGTATCTTCTGTTTGAATTAACTCTGTTATATGTGAATAGATCTAAAATAAAACTGATCTTGAGCTTAAACCCTGGTAAAATAAGCATGGAATGTTGAGTGAAATGATGCACAATGTCTATTATGAGAAAATAAATAAAATCAAGACCCTGTATATCATTAGTATAAGTAAGGGTTTAATCGTGTATATATCTTTAATAAATATTCAAGGCCAATATGCATATTTCTACCTATTTATTAGAATACCAAGGAATACAATACATGTGACATATTCAAAACCCGAAGTAGTAGTCAAGACAACATCACATGATTATTATACGTCATCCATTGTTATCCCCAACAATCACTTCTCCTCCTGGTAAACCGAAGCTACCTGATATAAAATCTTCTAAATGCTACAAGTACCACTATTCATAACATCCATTGTCGAATATACTTCATCAAAATTCCATATATCCAGTGTCGCATAGACTCGTCAAAATTCATTATATCCAATGTCGCATAGACTCATCATATCCATAGTCATCATAATCTATAGTCATCACACCATCCATAATCTTCATCATCCATAATCATCATCATCCATAACCACTTCTCCGTTGCGTATTTGCTAATGATCTCATATTTAAAGTTGTTGAATTCAAAGTTTCTATACGAAAAATGATTGACTCTGGTTGGAACCTGTCGAAATCCAATTTTTGAAACAATATTGTCTCTGTTATCCCCAACATATATTTACTTCATTTACTAATACAAGGAACTACTTTTCAATCATAATTGCATACGTCATTTCCTGAACGCTTGTAGCTCAGTGGTGAAACGTTGACGTAGCATTCGGGAGATCGTGGGTTCAACCACAACGGTCGAACATCCTGACTAAGGTTTTTCAAGGAGTTTTCTTTAGTCACACGAGGCAAATGCCTGGATGGCACCTTCAGCTTAGACCCTGTACACCTCCCTCTATAGTTTCTCTTCTCCTATCCCGGCCTGAGCCTTAGATGCCTGAAGTCCATAAATAAATTCATACTCCATTTACCTACCGTACTTTCGTTTATTTAACGATTTATTTAGTTCCCAGAAATCATAAGATATAACCTTAAATCAAATGTATTATATATTTCAATATTACCTACGATATATAAGCAGTATAATATGTAATAAACTCACCCGTTGAAGATAACGGATCGCACAAGGATATGACCTATTCTCGCTAACAATAAAGTACCGAGTTGACTTAAACGTACTTCTGGTAAATGCAGTAAACGTAATAAACGAACAGGACGAAATAAAAGTACTGTGTATACATAAATGAGACAAACATCTAGAAATAACGATAAACACTAGGGACAGCATTAGCGTGCTTTCGTGTCAATAAATTCGATCTTAGATATTCAACACAATTGTGATTGTCCGGTAGCTATGGTAACGAATTACAACATTGTATAATGTTGAAACATTGTTTCAATAAGATAAAAGTAAATTTCTATGAAGAAAAGAAATAACTTCTACTTTGATAGTTTATACACTGAACATAAAATGCGTCAAGAGAGAAAAAAAATCTCAGGTAATGTTTACGTATTCAGAAAATGATTGTCATACATTCAAAAGTAAAATCACGAGACTGAAAAAAGAAATAAAAAAGTTCATTGCAAGAAATGTTAAATCATGCGTATGTTCTGAGCTGCTGTAGAGGATTCAAACAAATGACGTCATTCTACAAGAAATAATGACGTACGTCGTGTCGATTCGTTAAATCAAATGGAAGTTGTACCAATTCAGCGAAAATTAGTAAAGTTTATAACTGAAACATGCAGTTAAGAGGAATTTTCTATAGTTATCTACTACACCATTAATTTTGTTGACAATACAATTCTTACCCGGGTGCATTGACTAATTCTAAGTACGGGGAACACAGAATCATACATCGTTTTGTTGATTATTAGCGCACCCGTATGGACGTCAACGAATAAGGGAAGATATAGGGTTTGTCTTGTCTGTCTGTCCGTCCCCTCTGGATCTCAGCAACTACAAGTCCGACAGAATTGAGCCATATACCGTTGGATTCCCATGATCTGAAACGGTGGGGAAACTTATGACTTCGACTCTAAAACTGACAGGTTCTTTTCATTTACTTAGTTTTCTCCATTTTCCCATGTATTTTAACATGATATGTTAGCTCTCCCCCCTTTGATCTCAGTAACTACAAGTCACACAAAGATGAATTATACACCGTTGGATTCGTCATGGTCTCAAACGCTGGGTAAACTTATAAGTTTGACTCTAAAAGTGGCAGGTCCTTTTAAATCGCTTAGTATTCTCCATCCCTATGTTGAGTTTATATCCTAAACCGGTCGAGCTAGATACACCAAATATGGTATGAAGGTACATCATAACTAGTAAATTAAGAAAATATTACAAAATGTTCAAAAAGTAGCCATCTGGGATCCAAAATGGCCTCCAAATTTATAGTTGTATAGTGGACATAGCCTAAACTGCTGGAACTAGAGGAAGAAAATTTGGTACAATGATACATCATCACTATTAAGTTAGGAAATATTACAAATTGTCCCCAAAGATGCCATCATGGATCCAAAATGGCGGACCTTAAAAATCCAGTTTCCACATCGTTTGAGCTATATATACGAAATTTGGCATAAAGGTGTATTATCACAAGTAGTTTAGGAAAGTATTACAACGTTTTTAGAAAATCGTAATCATGGATTCAAAATGACCGCCCAAAACCATTCCCATACCGTCGAGCTAGAGAAATGAAATTTTGTATGAAGGTGTATCATCACAGGTAGCTCACGTCAATATAAAAAAACGTTATAAAAGTCACCATCTTGAATCCAAAATGGCAGTCCAAAACACATTTTCCACGCCACTGAAGCTAGTGAAACGAAATTTGGTAAGGAGTTGTATGACCAAGAGTAGTTTACAATAAATAGGGAGAATTTCCCCTATGGGCCGCAGCCTCCTGGGAGTATGGAGTAGTTCTGTACCATGAGGGCGAAGTCTCCCGGAGAGCCTGGCTACGATAACCACATGAGCTAGTCAAGCGAAATTTGGCGTACAGGTGAATTATAAAGATGAGGTTACGAGAAACACATTAAATGATCAAAACGTCGCCATGTTAAATGCAATATTGCCGACTAAGATTCATACAGAAGGCATATTTCGCCCAAATAAAAGTTTTTAGGCTCAGAACGACGTGCATCATTGGTTTTAATGTATTTTCCAACCGCACGATTGTACTTCAGCGGTTCCATATATTAGAGCTATTTCTGGCCGCCATATTGAAAAATGAAAATTTCCTTATATCTTCGGTATTTTTGGGAAAATTTCGGCCAAACCTGCAGATTTCGATTCAGAACAATTTAAGTATATTTAAATCGTTTTTAAATGTATTTAAATGGTTTTCATCTATTTTCGGTACCATCGACCGCTATCTTGAAAAAACGAAATCTTTCCTACAGTATCATATCTTCAGCGTTTATGGGAATATTTCAACCAACACAATTCGACTCAATGCGATGTACCTCAATTCCTTTTCATTTATTTTCGGTACCTTCGGCCACCATCTAGTAAAAATAGACTTCTCCCTATATCGTCCGTTTTTTGTTTGCACAATTTGAACTAAACCAACATACTTCGACTCCAATACATGTAATTGCTTATTTCTCATGCATTGTCGGTATCACCGGCCGCTATTTTTAAACAATGGACTTTTTCCTATATATTCGGAGTTTATGCGAATATTTCAACCAAACTAACATATATCGACTCCGATCCATATACTTAAATGTTTCTCATTCATTTTGGTTCAACCGACCGCTATGTTGAAAAATACACTTTTCCCTATGTCTTTAGCGTTTATGGGAATATTGAAACCAAACCAACATATTTCGCCTCAAAGCCATGTACCTCAGTGGTTGTCACGTAATTTCGGTACCCTTGGATTCGTCATGATCAGAAACGATGAGGAAACTACGAATGTGACAGAGCTTAAGGCATACACCATTGGTTCGTAATGGTCGGAAACCGTGGAATAACCTACAACTTTGACCCTAAAATTGGTAGGTCCTTTCTATTAATAGTCACTTGATATTCTCCATTTGTGCCCCTCCTAGATCTCAGAAACTGCAAGTCCGACAGAGATGATCTATAGACCGTTGGTTTCGTCACGTTCTGCAACGGTGATGAAAACAAAGAATGTGACTCTAAAGGTGGCAGATCGTTTTCAATCGCTTAGTATACTTCATTTGTGCCCCTACTAGTTTTTAGTAGCCACAAGTTCGACTGAGATAAACCATACACCGTTGGAATTGTCAACACCGGTGGGGAAATCTATGACGTTGACTCTGAAACTGGCAAGTCCCAGCATCCCTTAGTAACCTCCATTTGTCCCTATGATTTTAACTCTTTCTTTTGGATACGTTATAAGATCATTTTAATTTATACGGGAGCACTTTGGTTTTGTCTACAATAAAACAATTACTTTGCTTGTTATTTATCTGGTTATAAGATGATTGTCAATAATGGACATGTTTACCAAACTACCTATTAATCGAAAGCAGAAGAAAACAGTTAGAAAATGTTCAAAAGGAAAACACGAGGAAAATAGGCCGTGCTATTGTAGTTAAGTGGCTAGAGTAGTTAACTGACATCTGGGAGATCAGGGATCTACTCCAGGTCAGGGGATGTATCCAATATATTGTGTATTTATAGATAGCAAATGCACATAAGAACGTACTTGAATTTCATTTATGACCTTTAGCAAACTACGGCTCAGGTCGGGATTGGCTAGGGAGAGGATATGGAAAGGATAGGGGCCTTCGAAGGTACCATTCCAGTATTAACCTGATTTGACTTGGATAACCTGATAAATCTTGGAAAACCTCAGTTAGGATGACCGGCTGAATCAAAGACTCGCCGAATACTCACTGTGTAAATTGATCTATACTTGCTCCGTAACTTATTTGTGTAAAGCCAAATATGATATACTATAGTTATAATAATATATTTGTCACAAATATTAACTTTACCCCTCACTGACACAGACCTCTGACAGGGCCTCTAGCTGAAAATAATACAGAACTATTTGCTAATATACATAGTTATAATATTTTTTTCCACGTACCATACGAACTTCCCAAGACTAGTTCTGAATGTAACCAACCACATATGCAGATGCATTGATCAATGCGAGATAAATATACTCCTCCACCGACAACGGCCTCCTATAAATTACAAAGCTAGTTGCGACAGTCCCAAATGATGCACTATAAAAATATTACCATCGGCAAACGAGCAAGAAACCACCAGAAACGAAAATCGATTAACTTTTTAGATGTGATAAGAAATACTAAGGTAGATGTTATTAACACTTCCTAGGTGCTCCATAACAGTGTAGCCGCTGTTCCGTTTAACAGTAACTAGTGCTATGAAAAAACATTAAAAATGTTAGCAACACAGGTTTTCGTGTCATGTAATATTGAAGCCGACATAATGATGCACCATTGTGAGTGTTGCTGAATTCTAAAACTGATGCTGTCTAAACCTTGATTACTGTTACATAGCAGTAGTTGTAAAATAGCCCACAGAAAATTTAATGGACACCATAATTCTTATTCCCTATTTATTTACGTCTTTAAGAAATATTAAAAGTATTTCTGAAGTCAATTTGCTTAGAGTTTCTACCAAAAGTAAAGACATGCTTTCCTTTTACAACCTAGGATAAATTGTAATAATATTTAATGGTTACCATGTAAACATTGTGGCAACTATTTGCTTCATTGTTTAATCATTCCCATAGAGTATGTGGTTTTCGCGATTCCACTTTTATTCTTTATCGTTATATTTCAATATTGTTGGAATTGCACTTAACTTGTGTGCCAAGCAGTTTCAAGAGGGCGAGATGAACAACGGGGTGGGTATAGTTGTCCTTACTTTTGTACACGTTGAACTATCAGGAACTACCTATTTCTAGCGAGTAAAAAGGTGTAGGTTGACTTCAAATTCTGCAGGTCCTCGGTTGCGAAAACAAACTCAGGACATGGACAACAGCTTAAACATTCTTCTGTTTCCTGCTCTGAGTAAAATATGCTTGAAATAGTAATGCCACGGCGTTCGAAATCACTAATGAGTAGGCATGCGATGCGGACAAACAACCTGACTGAACATTTCCATGATTTTTTCTGTTTCACAAGGCGAATGCAGGGATGAAACCTTAAATAAGGCCATGCACGTCGTCTTAATAACTCTTCTATCTTCCGCTGAAAGTAAAATATGCATGAAGTATTAACGACTCGGAGTTGAGAAGAGCACTAGGGGTTGGCATGCGATGCTCACAAACAACCAGACTGAAGTTTTCCAGTTTTTTTTTTGTTCCACCGAGCGAATGCCAAGACGGAACCCCAAATAAGAGTATAGCTTTCTTGTTCAGCTTTCTTGTTAGTTATTTCGTGCACGTACGATAATTTACAGTTACCAGCATCCCACGAATTTAAGGAAATTCATTTTTGTTTCTTCTTCTACGAATACAGGGTACAAAAGTTTATGTATTCCATAGGATTTGCAACGAGTCATGAATCATAATTCTGTGATAATCATGGGGTCACTAGAGTCGTGAACGTGAGGTCTACGATTTCCTTCACATTCTTGGCCGTCCTTTAAGGTTAAGTTGGAAATACTCTTTTGTTATAATCTTCTGTCAAGATAAAAGTTCTACTGTTGGAGACGACATGTCTTCCATTATGTGAACAACATTATGACAGACAAGTTCCCTTAAAAGTTTGTTTTGATGCATTCGTATCTTTTAAGAATAGCAAAAAATGTTATATTTTTCGACTACCCCTGTGACTTTAAAGTTAAAAACGTTCTATGCCTACATTTTGCCGATAGCAACTCCGTGTGATTACTATTTCAGGAATATTTTGCCAGAGTGGAAGACAGAAGAATGATACTGTGTTGTCTATAGCCTTGTTTGAGATTCCCTGGAGAAACAGGAGAAAGCCTGAAAAACTTAAATCACTGTATTTGTCTGTCTCCCAAGCACTGTTCCCAAATTGATGTTTTTATTATTTCACGCATCTTTTGCTCAGAACAGGAGACAGAAGAATGGGTAAGGTAAAGTTTATGACGATATATGAGGTTACTTCCCAGCACAGGCCTGGTGAAACAGGAGAAATCCTTCAAAATTTTAGCCAGTTGCTAGTGAACATCGCAGGCCTATTGCTGTTTCCAACTCCATGTTATTATTATTTGATGCATCTTTATTCCTGTAGGAGACAGAAGACTGTATGGTGTCGTCCATGATCTTAGTGAAGGTTCCATCCCGACATTCAACAGGGGAATACCTGATAGCTGTTAAGCCCCTCACATGCTTACCCATTGCCGATCCCTACTTCTTATGATTGCTATTTCAGGCACATTTTTCTCAGAGCGGGAGACTAAAGGATTAGTAGGTTGTCGCTTAATTGTTTATATAAGGTTCCATTCCGGGATACGTCTGATGAAACAGACGATACCCTGGAAAACTTAGTGAGGTTGATTGTGAGCATCGCATGCCTAGCCATTCCGATTCCAACTCCGTGCCATTTGTATTCAAGTCCATGTCCATGTATTGTTGACGGCAAGAGAGCAGAATGGATCCCATCTTAGGACCTGATCAATTTGAAGTCAACCTATCTCCTTTTACTAGTTAGGAATAGTCTCTTTTGATAGTATAACGAATGAAAAAAATAAAACTCTTGATACCCTGTTGTTCATCCCCTCCTCTTGAAACAACTTTGCAGACAAGTTCAGTGATTTTCCTGCCACAAAATTGAAATACAACGATGACAATTGTTCCGTGAAAATGATTGACGGAGTGAGTTGTTGTAATGAGAAGTTGCAGAAAGACGTCATCGCGGAGCGAATTACCATAGGGAACAATTACCAAGGGATGAATGGTCGTAGAGACATGGTGTTCCAGAATTATATTTCGCAGGCGCGAATTTTAGTAGGGACAAATTGTCTCGGGGCGAGGTTTCGTAGAGTAGAGTTGTCGTAAGGACGATTTGTCGTGGCGAGTTGTCCTAGAAACAGTTGTCACGTGTATGAGATGTCGTAGGGAACAGTTCTTGTGGGTGAATAAAGGAGAGGCTAGTTATCGAGTGTGTGTTGTGGTAGTAGCCAGTTGTTAAAGGAGCGAGTTGTCGTGAAATGGGTTGTCATAGAGCCCAGTTGTCATGCAAACTAGCTGTCGTAGGGTCCAATTATCAAGAGTGAAGTTGTGGTAAAATCCAGTTGTCACAGCGACCAGTTCTGTGGAGCGAGTTTTGGTAGGAATCAGTTGTCACAGAGCAAGTTGCCGTAAGGACCAGTTGTCATGGATCGAGGTGTCGTAGGGACCAGTTGAAGTGAGACGAGATGTTGTAAGGATATTCGCTACACGGGTCGAGTTGTCGTTGGACGACTTGACCGGGTCGAGTTGCCGTAGGATGACTTCTCGCGGGATCATTTATCGTGAACCTGTTAGAATTGGTGGATATTGTAAGAAGTTATATGGTGTAGAAGTGACAATAAGCAATATTAATAGCTGTACCTCTGCTGGACACGGATGTAAGTTGTTCGACAATAAAAAATGACTTTATGAAGAAGAAATACCCTTCAGCGATGATAAATGTCGTTGAGCAAAGGCTTTCCATATTTAATTTTAGGTGGAAATTATCTAAAATTATCAGAATATAAATACCAACATAACTTATTAACTTTTTAAAGTTAAAATTAGTCCATAGGATATAATTTTGTGGAGTTGGTTTTATGAGTTAGTAGCTAATCATAAATATATATACAGGGTGTCCATAAAGTCCGTTGCCACCCCGTGTATCTTCGAAACGACTGCGAATATGAGCAAACGCAAAAACACGTATTTCATTATTTTGAGGGGCTTGAATTTTGAGCTATAAAAGTTTCACCTCAGACCCCCCAAATTGGGGCACGGGGGGTCAACTCGAAAATTTCAAATGGCAAAGGGGGTCGAGTAATATATCGTCTGAACGGTCTCGACAAAATAAATATTTTGTCGAAAGTTTCAAGTCGCTATGTTGACCCCATCCAAAATGGCGGCTGTCACATTTCGTGTCCATAAAATCCGTTGCCACCCCGTATATCTTCGAAACGACTGCGAACATGAGCAAACGCAAAAACACGTCCTTCATTATTTTAAAGGGCTAACATTTTTAGCTATAAAGGTCCACCTCGCGTCCCCTAAGGGGAGTAAACGGAGGTCAGGGTCTACGTAAAATTGTCAAAGGACAAACTTGGTCAAGTGATACCTAGTATCAGCGGGTTTGATACAAGAAATAATTTGGGGAAACCTGAAAATTTCAAATTGTTTGATATTCCAAATGGCAGTAACATGATAGTTCTAAAATGAAACTTCTATTCCTCACTCAGACAGCAAGAGGTCTAGAAGTTACTCTTCACAGCAAAATCTGTATCTAACTGTTGTTGTCATGATTATTTTTGAAGTTATAACATACCAAAAAGTAAGCTGCTATGTTAGTCCCATAGTTTTGTGATGCTAGAAACATTTCGAAACATTTTCTTTTTCTTTAATTTTTTTTTGAGTGTTTGCTGATAGATGTAAATTGTCAGTGTTGTGAAGAGGTTCCAAATTGCTGACAATAAGTTTTCCAGCATGTTCCTTGGTACATATGCCTTAACCACTTAATAGTTTCTACATGTTCAGTCTATAAATATGTAACTTCAACGCGTGTATCTCCGAAACTTTCATCAGCAAAGTGTAACTGGAAAGACACTATTTAGTGGTTAAGGCATATGTACATAGGAATAAGCTGGAAAACTCATTGTCAACAATTTGGAACCTCTTCACAACATTGACAATTTACATTCATCAGCAAACTCTCATAAAGAAAATTAAAGAAAAAGAACATGTTTCGAAATGTTCCTAGCAATACAAAAGTATGGACTAATATAGCAGCATACTTGTGGGTACGTTAGAATTTCGAAAAGAATCATGACAACAACATTTAGATACAGTAACTTCTAGACCTCTTGCTGTCTGAGTGAAGAATAGAAGTTTCGTTTTATAAATTTCATCTTACTGCCATTTGGAATATGGAGCAATTTAAGATTCTAAGGTTCCCCAAATTATTACTTGTGTCAAACCCGTTGACACTAGGTATCACTCGACCACTTTTGGCATTTGGCATTTTCACGTACACACTCAACTCCGTTTACTCCCAACTAGGGGACACGGAGTGGAACTTTTATAGCTCAAAATCTTAACCCCTTAAAATAATGGACGTGTTCTTGCTGGTTTTTTTATATTACCAGTCGTTTTGAAGATACACGGAGGCAATGGAGTTTATGGACACGAAATGTGACAGCCGCCATTTTGGATTGGGTCAACATAGCGACTTGAAACTTTTTGCAAAATATTTCTTTTGTCGAGACCTTTTAAAAGATATATTACTCGACCCCCTTTGACATTTGAAATTTTTTAGTTGACCCCCCGTACCCCAATTTGGGGGGGGGGGTCTGTGGAAACTTTTATAGCTCAAAATTCAAGCACCTCAAAATAATGAGATACGTGTTTTTGCGTTTGCTCATATTCGCCGTCGTTTCGAACATATACGGGGTGGCAACGGACTTTATGGACACCCTGTATATATATATATATACATATATACACATTCTATTGAAAGCAAGTAAACAATATATATAACATGCGAAGATGTCTATTATGACTTAAGTAGATTTAATGTTACTAAATGTCTTATATTGCCAATTGAAAAGTCACCTAAAGAAACCATTGCCGAAATTGCAATTTTGAGGTTGAAAAAATTTTACGTTAAGAAGGATAAATATTGGGTAAAAGTATTTGTCAGTTAATTTTGAAGATATCATTGATAAAAGGGAAATACATAAGAGCTCTAGAACTCTAGAAAAGCTATAGAATGTAATTCACCACGAGAGAACTAATGAATCCCAACAAAGAAACAAGAAGAAGCGAAAATCATGACTGCACTGCGAACACGGCACGATGCTTCTCCTTGCACAGTGTGGTTCTGGAACACTACTATCGTCTTAACGTTGTGAGCAAGACGATGTTAAGACCTGTAATAATTACTGGGTAAAGGAAACATAAAATACTTAAGTTTATTCTCCTTCCTGAAGACAAATATAAGCAGAGTTGTTTAAGGATCATTTCAAATTGACAACCCAGTGGGGGAATCTACCCAAAGAAAAGAAGGTCTTATTTTGCGTCTTAATACGATGACTACAGAGGATGGCCACACATAACACACAAGAGTAGAAAACATCTCTTTCTCCTTACCTTCAAGATTGATGACTCGTTCATAGAGGTAGCCAAACGCTCATCATATTGGTTATTAGGATGCACTGTACAAAGAGTAATTTAATATTCTCACATTCCTTGACTAGAATCAGATGTCAATTGGAGTAAATGGAAAAAGAACGCTGACATACCATTTCACTTCGGAAAGAACTGAACTTTTGCGTCATTTACATTTGCCTATTAGGTACATGAGACGCGCGCATGAAAAATAGTTTTATGAATACTTCATAATTGTCTCTTGTACAAAGAATAACAAATGCATGTGTAGATAATGTCACTTAAGAGAAAGAACACGCAACTGCAAAAAAATATATTAAACTAATATTAACGAGATTTACTGCACGAACTAATTTATATGTTCATGTTTACCACACAAGACACCTTCAGTGTGTGCTATTAAAAGAACAATATAGGCTACTACTAGGAAAGATATTTCGAGAACATTTATGAGTATTTTCTGTTACACGATTTCCATGGCCCCGTTTGGCTACTTAGGATTATGTATATATTTGTACATGCCATAAAAAGACAGCATGAACTTATTTTTTATTTCAAGTATGTCGTTGATGTATTGGTAAATTATTTATCTTTACCTTCTAAGAACTTATTTCACTGGCAGTTAATTACCACACACCAAGAGTTTTTGCACACATTTGCACGCGTGTGTCATGTTGACATTTATATTCACTTAAGCAAATGACAGAGACCGATCGCTAGATTTCTATCTATCCTGCGTTTGTCTAACACGGATTAGGTCCAACAGCCTAAAAGAAACGAACATAAATTTTTCATACACAGTCGCAAAGATTGTTCATTAAATTACGTAATTTTCATTTGTCGATTATATAGACCATAAATAAAATATCTATAATACAAAATTCGGCTCTGTTACAACTGTATCAGTTATTTCACAAATCCCACATGTTCTAAGGTTTTAAACAGTTTAAACACACATGCCCACAGATTTTAATAACTATATCATTTTGTTTTTGTGAAACTAGGTACATAGTTGTTGGAAACATCTCATTCATGAGAGTTCTTTTGACTTGGAGACTTGGAATGCCTAGTGGACTTGCTAAGAAACGAATTCTTCAGAGCTTTGTGAAGAGTCATTGCTACTGGATATACAAATTTAATCATTCTTAAAGATTTTCTCGGCAATCGTCGTAATTTTGGAAGATAAGCTTTGCATTTTGTGTTAGTCATCACTATACTGTTTACCCGAAGTTCTAAATTCAGCCTTCTAATTTTAAGTCTCAAGTCTTTGCAATAACGTTGATTAAAAGCATGCTTCTTGTGAGTAAAACATACTTCAAAGCGACACAGAACCCTTTCGAGTTAGACAATACCTTTAACACAATCTTCAAGTAAGGTATCATTCAGTCTACGATCTTTGCGCATCGCATCATTACAGTATTCGTAGACATGAAATTTATCTGATCAAATCAAATGTATCCAGCCGTTTACAATACAGCGTTTAAGGTTGCAAACTCATAGCAGCCCCCGATCTTTGTAATCAGCTTTCAGTGTAGGCGAAATCGAGTGGTCGTGGCTCTGTGGTAGACTGTTGCATTCGGGAGGTGTTGGGTTCAATCCCAGCGGCCGACTGTCTTGACTGAGGTTTTTCCAGGGACTTCCTTCAGTCATAACAGACAAATGATACCTTCAACTTAGGACGTGGTCGACACCTTCCCGCATCCCCTTCCCTCCCCTATCCCGTCCTGAGCCATAGATGCCTAAAGGTCATAAATAAAATTAAAATTCAGCGTAGGCGATTTTAGCTAATTGAAAAGCGAATTAATGTTAATGTCGGATAGACTTTTTTACTGCGTCCGCCAAATGAACTATCTGGCAATATCGAGCGAACTTGGTGACCAAATCATTGGTTGGAACTGTTCAGAATGTAACTGCAATAATTCTTGATATCTTGGACTCTGCTGGAATATTCCATGGTTGTGGGGGGTACATATAATCAATGAAATACGCATTGCAACTTAGTAGTCATTGTCATGATAAGTTTTGTAGGACCAGCGAATCAAACACATCCATGTGAACACATTTTAGACATGTATGTAACCGCTACAATCCTGCACAATACCTTCTTGTTTACTGGAGTTTGTGGGATCGTAGGGTCTGCTCCTCATCGGAACCCTATCATCCCGAAACAAATGATAATGTAACTCATTGCAATCGGACTTAGCTACATTTGCGAGTCTTCCAGAATTTAATTATCGTATTCACGCTACACTTGAACGCTGCGTTAGTGAATCGTATGCTTTCACATTACGCAGAAGCTAGAGAATGCTCGACTGACGTTTAGGACAGATATATGTGTGCTAACTTAAATTGGATTCACCTGTGATTTGAGATAGATTAGCTTCTATGTTATCGTGCAGGGTTCTACTAAGACTCACTTGTTGCTGTTATTCACAATAGTGGCCAACCAGTGCACTACCCAGTACACCCATGATACCATGAGTTGATGAAGTATTGTCTGCACTAAACTAGGAAGCGGCATGCCTCATCCACCTGACACCTACCATGCCCCTTTTCAAATCCCCCACGATAATTTTTCATGCCGTTTCCTACTTTCTTACAACCATGTTCAACCTAACTCGATATAAAACCACACAACTAATAAAACTATGGCATGGTATTCCTTTCCTTCAGTTAAATTGTACGTATATATTCATAATGTCCACTCCGTGTTAGAAGCATCTATTCTTTTGTTCACATAATGAAGCAACAAAGTTTTCATTTGAGAGCAAGTAGTGTTTATAAGTCGGATCAAAGAAGATTTCAAGTTGTAATTAGTGGCAATCGTACCTTGGCTACGTAGGGAATGAAGAAAGTGGAAACACTGGTTCAATCCATAGACCCATAGTTATACTATTGAACCATCAGTGAATGGTATTTTGCTATCACCATTATTTCTTGTTTTAGAAGAAGCAAAAAATAAGTTCGGCCGAAGGGTGTACTGCTGTCCATCCATGTAACTTTCCACTTTAATATCAGGCAGACTTACTAAGTATAATTTTCGTATGGTTTTAACAAATGTTTCGACTTTGACACGAATTTCACACTAACGTGCGACATTTGTGGGTAAGTCGCTGTGCGTGGTGTAAAGGATCACTTAGTTTAGAACGTTTTTTGTGGACTACCATGAACATAAAACATCTGTTGAGGGAAGATAAAATATAAATGTTACTGAAAAATAGTATGTACAACTCTCTTACATCTAATTTCAGTATAAAACATGGTATAGAACATGGTATATTTACGAAACATGTGTGGAGGGATATGTGCAAAAAACAAGTATTCACTTATTGTATGTCTACTATGTATGTGCGAAGTTCCATAGAAATAGTTTGTATTTCTGTCACTTTCAGCCACCGTCTGAAATAAATTTCATGGGGCGGGATTTCGCTCCTTCTAACAATTTTTTTTTCTGGAGGAAAGAAAGAACGCTTATTCGTTTGTTTTATGTATAGTTTATATCTGCCATGACGTGGAAATCGGTGTGCCTCATTTTGCGGATGTTCCTTGTAAACCGGCACGTGACGATGACACTACTTAGCAATTTATATAACTCAACCGCAAGTTTTTGACATTTGACAGAAGAATAAGTACTGATTCTACAAAACTGCAATTATAGAGATTTGAGAGATTCAATTCTAGAGATTTATATGGTAGATAGCGTTAGAGAATTATCTATGTGTTTTCTAAGATGCCATTCTTGGTTTTAGAAATGCGTTAATCATCCAGAAGTTTAGCCGAAGAGTGTACAGCATTTTGTCCTTATCATGACACTTTCAGTGATCATATCTATAGCTAAGCATTCGTTTTCAAAATTGAAGCTTGGGATAAGTTAGGTACAATATCAGGGAAATATGAGGGATGCATTACAGTTTTTCAGCTTAATCGGATAATCGTGTCACGGCATCCTTAAGAATATGTTGGTTTGCATTGTAATATAGCAGGTTTTAGTTCTTCATGTACTAACACGTTATCTCGTTCTTATCTGCCTCATGTCTGAACGAATAACGAGAGGCACGCATGCAGTTCGACCACGTGATAGTCCGACATAACTTCTCTCGTTGTCTAGATAACTTGTGGAACGCGGCCAGAAGTATATTGGAAAGCAAGGATATTATATTGAAAACTGATGTCATGGTAGTTCAATATTAATGTTCTTTTAAATTATACCAACAGTGGAAAGAAACTATTTGTCAACTCCAAAAGCCACGGGGTATAAGTAACATTTACGAATAAAAAATTGGAGGTAATATTTATATATAACTCGAAATCTATCCGACACAAAATTACTACATTTGAACATGGAAATATTAAAGTTCAAGATGTCTTTGTACAAAATATGATAATTTGATATCACAAATATTTCAAGGTATATTTAGAAGATTACCTCCAATATTTTTTATTCGAAAATGGCACTTCTACTTCTTGGCTTCTAGAGTTCTCAATTATTGTTGATTTCCCTTCTTTATTACATTCGCAAGACTAGCGATTAATATATTGTTTTTCTCTGTAAGAAGGCAGTGGATATTCCATCTTATTACTCTTTAGTACATAAGTTTATGAACATTCCTCTTTAGTTAATAATCCGAAACATAATTCTATGGTAAGAAGAATAACATACTCATTATTGTTATGTTTTTGTCTTGAGGAATGTTTTATGAGTTTCAGAACTTAAGTGAAAAATGATGTTGAGAGGACTAGCAAAATATATCAATAAGAGCAAAAGTAGTTAGTGATTATTAATGAACAACTTAATAAAGGAAACCTACGCAAATGTTTGATAATATCATGAAAATACGCCAATAACATCTCTTTATGATTAACTTTCCTCTACTTTGTAAGCGAATTTGCGTACAACGTTGTATAGATAAACATCATTTTACTTTCAGATGTATCTGTACATCTGCACCATAAGAAAGATATAAATATACGTTCCTTGTAAACAAGAGAAGCATGTATATCATTACTCACCCTTGGAATCCTGGAAATTCGGAAGTGACCACTAATTATAATTACTAGTATTTGCACTAATTCTATTTTTAATTCTTACTATAGTACTTTTGTTAGTACTACATATTAAGTACAGTAGTAGCTTACTATTACGCTCAGTATGGTCATACAAAATTAATAGGAACTTACTTATATTCACATATATATTTGGAAAAAATTAAGACAACTCAAAAATCAAATAGTTATCGTAGGAAAGTGACGATGGGTCTTTTGTGCATAATCATTTGTTGTACAGTTATCGTGATTAGATGGTATGTGTAAGATAGTGTGTGTTTAAATTTGAATTTGCTTTTCAACTTTACGCAACTAAAGTGTTTGTATTTGTAGTAGCTTTCATTTTGCAGTTATTACCCTGACATTTTTATGGAAAAATAACTGGACTATTTATTACGATTGCAGCTTCAAATGTGTTCAGTACTATCGTAGTATACATCAAATAATCAAATTGTCCGTCTTTAAACAACATATACTAGAGTAAAATTTCCAATATATAGTCGTATATTATGAACATTAAAACCTTAAATGATTATAAGGAGTACAAATGTAAGAAATTGGGACCAGTAAGGCTAATTGTTATAGTCTTTGGATAGGTTGAATAATTATGAACGTCATAAAATGAGTTGGTGAGCTGCTAAGGATGGGACGTACAGTTTCGGGTACAGTAGACTCCGAAGCACTCCGGCGAAGACACTAGCAAAGAACTTGAATGTATGACCACTTGCACAATTACAAACTCGGAGCTGTTTATTACAACAATAATTTGTATTGAAAATCGTAGGTAAATTGGGAGATAAACACTGTGTACTGACTAAAAATTGGATTTCTTTGTTAAAGAGTTAAACAGTCTTGAAACGTAACGAGCATAACAAATAATTGTTCAAGAAATGAAAATGTTCAGTCTATGAATAAATGACGTAACAAACTTTCAAAAAAGCATAGAACTGTGATAAGAATTAAAACAAATCATCCTACTTATAAGAATACAATTAGCGATAAAATATTTATATTGAGCAAACAAATAGGGAGGCAGATCCGACGAAGCGCGTAGGTAAAATAAAATGGTACATTCCCTGCGCAGTTATCGTCAGGCCATTCCTTACGGACCCGACACTGGCTCCAATACTTACCTTGTTTACATCTCAGACACGGAAAGTAAACACTTAAAAGTGCTTGAGAGCATATGTAACAAACAGAAAGGAAGCTACGGGAGAAGTAATACGTCGGCAATGGATTATTAAACCTCACGATTAATATCAAGAATATAGATATAAAAAATACAGAGCCGTTATTTTTTCGGTGATAGTTTATGGTTGGAGAGCTGGAGTATAACCTGTGAGATAAACGTAAAGTGGACATATTAGAAAATAAGGTTTTAGAGATATATTCAAGCCAAAACGGGAGGAGAACATTAATTTCTTGAACTCGTCTTTAATAAACATCTTCAATAGATTTACAAATGTAGAATATCCTTCTTCATATTATGGAATACAACACAAACAAGTTTACAGGTGTTTGTGTTTGTATTATTCTATTTTTCGTAATTGAATCAATACATGTTTCCATTTATTTAGAAGAAGGATTGGTTGAAGAAATGTACTACGGATTTGACAAAATGTGTAGAAAAAGACATTAGTAAGAAGTATACGCTCAAAACGCAAAAACAAAGAAAATAAAATTGGTTTTAACCAGACCTACAACAAAAATAAACATAATTGAAAGCCTTTGTCTAATATCTCTAACAATAAAGGATAGACATATCTCTTAATATCCAGGCTCTACTGTTTACCAGTTACTTATACCAAACACGTTTTCACAGCATAGAGCAGTGATAGTATAACATACTATAAACAAGGTCATACTCGAACCCAAAATGTATACATGTATTTCCAACGCGTGTGTAGTTCAAATGCACGGTGCAACGCAGGAAAAGGAAAAGGTGGACGGACGCAAGCAGTACAACTACTCAATCAATAATCAAGCAATCGTCTACTCAAGTAAAGATGTATGCGGATACTTTCCAGACTCAAAAGGATATATTTTACTGGCGTCTAGTATTGGGGATCGCTGAACAAAAAAAAAAACTTAAACAAAAAATCGATAAAAATAATTCACGAAACGGTAAAAAAGAAAAGTAACAATCCACACAAACATTATCTACTCAGAGTATTAGTGACCCTTGAACTGATCTTTATGGAAAATGCATCTCTATAGCACACCATACATACGCCAAATTGTTACCCTAACAGTCCCATTTCGTCGTTCCAATTCAATTCTTTCTGATCAAAGCCTGGAGGTGTAACTTGAGATCCTTAAGAGTAAACAGCAACAAATCACACTTTCGGAAGAAACTCTCAACCATGAGACCAGGTCTTAGTGCCTATGAACCAAAATTTATATAAACAACTAAATAAATACACCCTCTAAATATTACACACTCCGTATTAAACTCCTGTTCTTAGTCCATACCATGATCATGTTCAGTAACATTCCAGCAAAAAACAAAATCCAACCAACTCGACAAATGACGTTGTGAGCGCTGAGAGCGTAGAGGTCAATAAATGCACTTTTGAAAGTAACAGGTGCTCCAACCACAAAAGCAAATCGCACTTACTTCATCATTCTTTGTTCGCTAGGAATATACGTCGAATTAAAAACTGCGTTGTTGTTAAAGATCTTAAAAACATTATATGCTGATCTCTTAAACCTATAATTTTACTTCTTCTCTGAATATACCAGAGGAAGTGAATTAGTTGCATATGTAAACTCACACATTTCAAATGCACGTTCTTAGGTTTTATTTAAAATTTATTCGAATAGCAAACTGGTAATATTTAAACAGATTACAGCCAACCTGCGTTAAACACGTAAACAGAATTTTCAATTGGGTTTCAGTGGCATGTCACTAAAGGTAATTTTGCATTTAAGACACAGAAGTCTATTAGAAAGATAATAATAACAAAATTCATAAACATGCATTGATAACTTCAGCACTGTGTGATGATTGAGGTGGTCTACGTAAAAGGGGCACGTAGTCGTATGTTTTAACATTGCTCATGTACCCTTTTTTAAATAGACAATCTCAATTAAAAAAAGTTTGTGCTAGTATTTCTCACACAATCACAGACAGCATATTAGATAAATTAATAATAACGAACAATTCCAATAGAGGGCACTGCTGAGTTAGATTTGAAGTATTACCGTTTGCTGTCACTTGGATGCGTACATATAGTTGGAGTAACGATTCAAATTTTCGGTACTGATAAGATGGTGAGAAATTTAAAGGACTTGTTTCCTTATCCAGCATTAAGTATCGTTGAAGAGCACAGTGTTGCCAACTGAAGACCCACTGACGAAAATAACAATTGAAAGAACATTATACATAAATTGAAAATATAATTTGCAGAATAAGAGGAAAATGATAAGTTAATAATTCTTACATTTTAAAATTATGCAATTATTAAAAATTAGAGAATAAAGTAAACGAAAACGGGAAGAATAAGGCGAGAATAAAACGAAGTGGGGAAAGTGTAAACAATCAATTTGAACTCAGTGAACTGATTATTACTTACAATGTGGACTAATAGAAGGTTAGCTTCGCTTCTGTCAAAATATTAAAGGACAAAATAGTTCCTATAGAATATGCATTAATTCACCTTCAACAATTATTAAATGATGTATGTACATGTGTGTGTATGTTATTACAATTATTGTAAAGTATCTAAAGAGAACTCTTATCCTTATTTACATATATAAAACACTATTATATATAATTAGTTAATAAGGAAACATTGTAATGAAGCAGTTGGAATCAAGTTTTCCGATTACTGCAATTGGTGTGCTGTGTAAAAGGTACAATTGTGTGTCGAAGGAACCTTAAATTCTATGAGTAACTGGATGGACGCAATTATAAGGTTTCAAACTTTTGATCATCGAAATACAGTGAATGTTCATTATTGAAACTTATAAAATAAAAGTAAGACTCATTCTATATCGCATGCTAGGTTTATATTTTTGCGATCTTCTTCCAGTTCACACTACTGAGTCCCCTAGCTTTTAAATGGTTTATTTAAATTTAGTTGGACATCGTGTATTAAAGCCTTATTTATAGACATTTTATACTACAAGATATGTTGATCTTCTGTTCTGTTACACCGACTAATTGTTTTTAGATCAGTGAGTAATCTTTAGTATCCAAAATGGCGAAAGCTTTATATTCTTATTTTTTACTCCTCGCACAATGTAAAGTTAAGTACACATATGAAAAATTGCTTTCAATTAGGCGTTTTCAATATAATTAATATGGCAAAAAGATCAGCATATGTATGGTTGGCTAAATGTTTCTTTCTGTTTTGCATACTTGGCGCCTACTTAGAACATTCAATATCTCGTAAATGCGCAGAATAATTTATACAAGTTAATCAGAAATACCCTATATTATTTCATCATTGAAACAAAATAAATGCATCCACAATATCTTATATGTACTAATCTTTACTCTTCTCCATCATATGAAGTAGAGCTCGTGTCTTAAATATTTGTCGTCCTATTGTCGAATGTATTTTCCATGTGGAATGTATCTTATATAAAGCAATATGCATCAATCGTTATAAAGTTTTCCGTTAGAAATCTCGTATGCAACTACTTACTCTCTTAATTAAAGTTGAAATCCCAATTTCCATATGCAAATATTAGTTTGTCTTTCATTATATTATAATTCCCGCTTCTGCTTTCTGCCGAATATACAGAAGTAAGTACACAAGTACATATAGTTACTGTGAAACATATTTCCAAGGTAGAAAACATTATAACACTAGATTTATACTTGTTTTGAACTCCAAATAAAAGTATACACGAATAATACAGTAAGTTGTTATTTTTCAGTCAAATTGTCTGGTGTAGCAGCAGACGATAATATGTAGGTACTTCCATATCATTACACGTCTCTGCCAATCAGAGAGGAAGATTTTTCTCTGAATTTCGTATCAATGTAAGGAATGCCTACATGCCTCTGGGCACGTATCACCTATTAACGTCTAATATTTGACTGTACTAGGAAATACGGGACGTTTGAGTTCAGGTAAGCCATGTATTTCTATGAAAGAACACGATTGATGTAAAAGGTATTGTCATTAACTGTTGAACCTGTCCATCTAAGATTTACATTAATATCGCTTTATTTAATCACGTTTGACTTCATGTCACAAATCTACTTGTTGATCGTTTCATATAAGTATCAACATGTGCCAAGATTGATTTTAATTTGTCTTTGATGTCGTATTAGAATACTTTTTTCACGTATATTGTTGTGAGTATTATTCACCCACTACTGGACATGAGCATTTGCGTGACATTATTCTCAATGTGGCTTTCCTATTGTGCCCAGCAGTCGAGAAATGACTTTCCTTTCGTTTCTTTAGCCGTCATGTAATGAGATGAAAGAGTACTTATATAAACTGACAAGCAAATTACGAACATGGCGGGAAATAGAATAATGGACACTCGGTCTTGTATTCCCCAGGCTTCTTTATCATTTTGAGTAAAACAGTTCTTCACAAGAATTAATAATTTCTTCAAGCAGTTCCTGACCAATGATAATCTTCCTTTCTTCTGTTGGCCATTCTTTCGTGGTAACTGCAATGAAAGATAAGGAAGAATAACCATGACCGAGTAGTTCGGATATGGCAATATATACAAGGTGATTCAAACCTTTATCCATAAATTAAATGGCATATATCAAACCTCAAACTAGACCAAAGAGTTTTGGTAAGCATGGTCCGAAAATGCGTCATTTTGTAGATACAGTGTTTCAAACTTCGAGCCTCAGAAAATTATTACAGCAGTAGAAAACATTTCTTCTTATATTTTTGGATAAACCATAAATCATGCATAAAAGCTGAATTCTGTTGGTAAACGTCAAAGGGTGTCAACAGAACGGTCATCAGCTATAACGTGAGGTAACCAGGGTAGCAAGGTTCTCAATCTGGTTTAGAATTACATTTTCTTCAAATGGCACAACGTCAGAGTTTTGAAATATCTGATGCTGATGGTAAACTAAATATGAAACCATATATAACACTATTTTGCCTTTCTGTGTTATTTCTGGACTATCGAGAAAATTTCATTATATCTACCGTTGTAATAATTTTCTCAGGCTCGAAGTTTGAAACAATGTACCTCGAAAGCGACACATTTTTCGGACTATGTTCAATAAGGTATTTTAATCAAGTTTTCATATATACACTGAGTTAGCAAAACTCAAGAGATAGTCACCTAATATCTGGTTCGGCCCCCTCTGGCATGCCAAGCGCAGCGATACGCCGTCAAAGTAAGTCTGCAATCACTGGTACCCTTCCGGAGACAGTTGACACCACACCGTCTGCAAAGCGGAAACCAATTGCAGCCTGTTCGTGGGGGGAGGATCCAGTGCACAGAGCCAGAATTTAACGACATCCCAGATATGCTCGTTGGGGTTCACATCAGGGTTCCAGGATGGCCAGCTCAGTCGTTATACCTCCCTTGCATGCTATTCGAATCATTCTAGGACGACATTGGAGCGATGTGGCGGTGCATTGTCATCTTGAAAGACCGCAAGATCTCAGGGTATTGAAAGGCCAAAATCGGGTGAAGATGGTCTCCAAGCAGCTGACGATACAGCAGACCATTCAACGTGTCTTTCAGAACAACCAAAGAGCCCATTCCATACCAGAAAAACGCGCTCCAGACCATTCACCGCCCTGGACGACGCCCTCTTAGCATGCGGGATCCATCGTTTCATGAGATATGAGCCACATCGGCATGGTACAGTTGATACCGTGATTCGTCGGAGCAGCTGACATTACGCCACTGTTGCAGTGTCCATCCGAGGTGATTGGTGGAAAATGCAAGCCACAATGTCCGATGACTCGGGGTTAGCAGTAACACCTGTGTAGGGCGACGGCTCTCATACCCGAGTGAACACATGTTCCGACAGATTGTCCACTGGTAGATGTTTCTAGCGCGATAAGTGTGGAATTGGTTCGTGATTTCTCGCACTGATTTCCTCCTGTCTCTCTTGACTATTCGTCCAAGGTGTCGCCGGTGCCGGTCATTAAGGACGGCTGGACGCCCGGTATGGTGTCTGTTGTGGACGGTGATGCATTCATCCAACTTTTCTCGCTACAGCCTGGACACGGTTGAACGTGTGATGCCAAATTCCTCCCCCACCGCCGAAATCGAACTTTCCATGGATCGAGCACCCACCACTATGGCCCGTTCGAATGCCGTTAACTCACTACTACGATTTCACCATTAATCACTCACACAGACACTTCCTGTACGGTCTCACACACAACTGGAGCAGTCGCGGAGCCATGCAAGGAGCATGGAAAACATGTAGTGTCCACTCGCGAATCAGTGACCTGTTATCCCATGAGTTTTCTAATTCAGTGTATAATAGTATAACATAATTCGATCCAGAAACTTTCTAGATCCCAGACTCCAAAGCAACAGAAATTATGGGGCTCACCTACGAGATAGAGAGTTTCCAACTTGGAGTCCTAAATCAACTGCTTGCAATGCAAAATAAAAAGGAATATTTCTCGAATATGATACACTGAATAACATAGGAAGTAAAATCTACAAAATAAATATTTCAAACGTAATCATTGTGTATCATTCACGATTTGTAACATTACATTCTAGGCTTTATATTTTATTTTTTAATCGCACTAGAAGATAAAAATATAGCCAATAAACTGACGAAGTTCTACTTAGAGAATAAGTTTCTATCAGGTTAGCAGCATTAATATGTAAAATTTAAAATTTGGACAACTTTCACATTATCACCTACTAGTAAAGTTCGAAAGACTATTCGAATAACTGATAGAATATTCCAGTTTTCAAATCCATACTTGGCATTGTGAAAACATTTACTCGTATGGAAATACTTAAATGTCAGTAAAGATAACATTTTCTTGTAGCGAGTTAAGGCTAGTTAAGTTTGAATAACTCATTAGTAATTATCACAAATGCTCTTTTCAAAATGTCAGTAAATGTTTTCGTAACATTTGCTGAGCATTGACAAATTTGAATGTCACCAGTTACTTGAATAATCTTTAACTTTACTAGCAGTCTGATAAGCTGGAAATTTGCCGAATGTTAGATTTCAGATACATTATGAGCGAATATTTCGTTGTAGGGTCAATCTACACCAAACAGAAAAAAAAAGAACAATAAATAAATATAAAATAAAATAAATATTTTACACCTTATGTTTTACAATATGTGTGATACTTGGTATTTCTGTTCTACGTGTCAATATGATCAAAGATACAAAATTTCATGTTTTTGTCACTTTTGGTTTTTGAGTTGTCAATCATAAAAAAGATTGACGGATTTTTAAGCGTTTTTAAACCTTTAAAGGCTGAAACTCAAAAACTGTTTGTCCTAAGCAGCTAAAACTTGCACCATTCGTTTCAGAATTTCAAGAGCTGTAATTTGCAATCTTTATATTTTCAAAATTAAAACAAAATTTGTTTTCTGAATAACTGAAAATCGATTTAAAAAAAATATGTTCAATGTGCTTCTGATTGACACTTATACATACCATTTATAATTAGCTTAAATGTCAGTACACATAATGGCTTTTAGCAAAGTACATTTAATTGGTTAAAATGTGACATACAAGATCTTCATTTCAGTTCAATTGTACACGTGTAGAAAAAACCGAGCCACCATAGCTGAATGGTAGACAATTGCTCTAGTATTCAGAAGGTCGTGGGTTCGATCTCAGCGGCCGACAATCCTGACTGAGATTTCTTCTCAGTCATACCTGGCAACATAGGGCCAGGTCAACACCTTCCTGAATCCTCCATCCCGATGTCTTCCTGTAACCTTAGATGTCTAATGGTCATAAACAGAATTCAGATTTAAAATATTGTAGAACAAATCTAGTGAAAACTAACCAGTCCAATGAAAACTGATCTCTGTATTTAAAAGAAGGCAGTAACTAATAATTCTTACTGTCTTTTCTTAAATCAAGAGATCAGGCTTAACTGATTATGTTTTACTAGGTTTGTTATACAATATTTTTTAAATTTGAATTATATTTATTGCCTTCAGGTATCTAAGGCTCAGGCCGGGATAGGGGGGGGGGATTCGGGAAGGTATCGGCCAGGACCTATGGTGAAGATGCCATCTCGGCAATTGGCAGGTGTGACAGGTGAAACCCTGGAAAACACTGAGTCAGGATGGTCGACCGCTGGGATAGAACCAACGATCTCGCGAATGCTCTACCATTGACCTACGGCGACTCAGTTTGTTCTACAGTAGAACTGAAATGAAGGTACTGTATGCCACATTTTAACGAGGACAAGTAACGTTTGAGTTTCCGGCTTTTAAATGTTTGAAAACGCGTTAAAAATCAGTCGACCTTTTTAAAACAATGTATGACTCAAAAATTAAAAGTGACAAAAACATGAAATTTCGTATTGCCATCCTTACCAATAGCACTACTTATGCATAAAAATAAATAGGATTTTCGAGACTTCAAGTTCCAGACCACTGGTTGATTTGTTATGGATTGACCCTGTAGAGGATCTTTGCAGGACTTAATTTTACTGAATAACTTCTAGTTTATTAATAATGTTGATTGTTTACTACCGTGATATCTTGATCAGCCTCGCTCAAATACTATTTCATTTTGTGACATACACTATGTGATCGAAAGTATGTGGACACCCAACGAAATTTGGTTTATCATAGAGGACGACATATATACTGCTATTCACATCCTTAAATTCATGGTCTGCAGCCTCAGTAGTCAGCATACAGCACGAGACTGCAGAATGGAACAGTCTGAGGAACTCACGGACTTTCAAAATGGTCAGGTCATTCGGTGTTACTTATGTAAGAAGTCTGTCCGCAATATTTTCACCCTTCTGAGCATCCCTAGGTCTACCATTTCCGATGTTATAGGAAGGGACAAGTGAAGGTATATGTACAACCAAATAGCGTGCAGGCCGTCCTCGAGAGTCTATCGAGTGTTAAAGAGAATCTTACAGCGTAATCGTCAATCATTCATCATCACCATGACACAGGAATTCCAAACTGCATCAGGATGTACTCCAAGCACCATGGCTGTTCAGTGCGAGGTAGAGAAACTTGGTTTCCATGTTCGAGGAGCTGTCCATGAAACACACATCACAGCCAAATGCAAAGGCTGCCTCAAGTGCTGTAAGAAGCATAAAAACTGGACCATAGAACATCGAAAAACCATTGCGTGGAGTGACGAATCACAGTACATAATCCGATGGTGTTGTGTAGGTGTGATGAACACTTGGTGAACGACATCTAACAGTCTCTATAGTGCCGACTGTGAAATTCGGTGGTGGTGGGTTGATGGTCATGTTTCTTGGATCCCTAATTGCTTTAAGTGGCAATGTCAGGGCACAAAATTACTTTACTGTAAAATTAATCACTTAACTTATGCCTACCATCGAAGAGCAGTTTGGGAATGACCGTTGTGTCTTTCAGTAGGACCGAGCACACGTCAATATAACAGAGATTGTGGCGGAGTAGTTTGAGGAAAACAACGTCCCACTAATGGATTAGCATACGCAGAATCCTGACTTGATTTCCGATACTGAAAAGTCTTTGCAACTTTTTGGAACGTAGATTTCGTGCTAGGCGACACTGACCCAAATCGATACCTCTTCTAATTTCGGCTCTTCGTGTTCAATATGCTCTAATTCTTCAGGAAACCTGCCACGCCATTCACAGTATGACTGTGAAAGTTCACGCGCTACGGTAAACACCGTATTGACTACCGGTTTTCTCGATGAAGGATGGCCCAAACTTGTACTTCATTTTCAAATGGGTGCCCGGATACCTTTAATCATATAGTGTAGGTTGTGTTTACCCTATGTATGTGTGAACCTATTGAGATTAAAACGGTTATAATGATAGAAATGAAAACAATTCTCCAGTTTTATTGAAACTGAAACTCAAACTGTGACGTTGTTGAACTTGATTTGTTTTTCAATCAACCACTGAACGAACTTGTGAACGAAGCAAGCAGCTCGAAGATGATTCCGATTATTTCATATTTAAATCTGTATAAGTAGATTTCTTACGACTCAACAATGAGAGATTTGTCACGCGACGTACGGTATATGTATGTCGGAAAGGGCACAATTACCTTGTACTCTAAACAAAACCCCCAAAAGATCTGAAGTATGCATGTTGTTATTAAAGGCAATATTTTATATATTTATATTAACAAGGTTTTGTCAAAAGGAAATGAGAAATTTTGTTTTTACCTTTTTGTCTTCTGTGCATCCATAAGTTGTTGATACTGTAAGGACCCGTTTCTGCGGAGTGTTCGAGATCTTATTAAGCGTTGCTTTCCTTGCAAGTGTCAATATGTACGTATATTCCAATAGAGCAAGAAATAAGAACATAATACAAATGACTAGCCACACTTCCGAGAAGTTGATACCTATAGAAGGCGGAGATGAAGCTCTAGAAGAAAACAAAAGAAATTAACAGTTTAATTTAATTTTGTTGTGGAGTATGTAGTATTACTGCTAACAAATTATATATTAGAGCAAACCATGTGCGATTGAGGATTAAGAAAATCAGAATTTGTGTTTTGGGTTGTATGAAGTGGAAAGATGGAATTTGTAATGAGTGCACGAAAGCAAATTGTAACCTGTGGGCGGGAGTAATTAAAAATAGATTTGTAATCATGAAGTGAGAGAGAATGTGGAAGAGGATCTGATGAAAATGAAGACAAAAACAGCTATGAACTATATTCCTCGTGTAGAAATATATTTGAAGAGATGCCGTTAAAAGTATAGCTGAAGGATACAACACATTGACAGTATCTAGGATATCATTACTAAGGCAACAAAAGGAGATCAACAGTTGATTAGGGATTCATAAAGCTAAACTTGCGTTGGAGGAAATACCTCTATAGCCAGAGAACTATTAATGGTACTTATGACTCTCAGCAAAAGAAATGCAGTATGTTTAGTAAATTACTGTACTAAACATACCTAGTAAACTTAAACATAAGTTGTTTGAAAATGAAATAAAAAAGGTGATTCTTGATATTATTGAAGGTTTAGTGTAGAACTAATGATCTACAAAGCAGGGATATTTATCCATAACACAAGATTCATTGTTTCTTACAGCCCATGATACATATATGAGTTGTAATTATGTACAGGTATATTCTTGTTTATACCATATATAATACTAAATAATTTTGAAAGCCAAAAAATGCCACTTATAGCTTGTACTCTGATATAATTTCAGATTCTTTCATTATTCATTGTTACAGATCGTTCAAGGTGGCTAAGATTGCGGCAACATATAATACATATCATTAAAGGCAAATAGCATGAATGTTGTAGACATTGCGGGCATTCATGGTCAACTAAACTCCAAGACAACGTACCAGATGGGACAGAGTTGCCTAAGTTATTATGTCTGAGATTCCTATTTTGAAAAACTGTCACTTGATTTTACTCAACCGTGTATTTGTACAATCAAATAAAATGTATTTACGTGGGTTAATAAAATGTTCACATCGATCCCCAAAATAATAAAAAATCACAGTGAATATAACTTGAAGTGATAGAATTACAAAAGTATACATATACAAAATGGTTTTGTTATGCACCGATAAACTTCAAGATTTAACAATATATTAAAATAAGGAAAACGCTTAAGTCATCAGGGTAGAAATTCTACCCGTTTCAGTGCTATAGGGTGTTGAAAGCGCGGGAAAATGAACTTCGGAACTTCAAATTGTCGATACCACTAACAACAGAACTGATGCGGCATGCTTCCCTCAAAGATATTACATTTGGTCAATCCGAAAATGTATATTTTAAAATTGTGCAATGGGTTCGCAAGTGATTCCTCAAAGTAAGTATGGAATTCCCAGAAACTTTTCGAAGAAAAGGTAGGTCGGGATGAACATGAATAGGATGACTTTCCGTATGAGTAAACGTGATATAGATGATCACCGCATCCAAACGCGTAATAACATTCTCTTTCGTTATAACAAAGGAAAGGTTCATTGAATGTATGTCATTCCTACTCCTGAACGATATGCAAGCATAATTTTTAAACAAAAATGTTTGTTATACGGAATCTGTTTGAGATATCGACTTGGCGCAAACGAATTATTGTTGTTTTCATATTCATTTGAACTTCAGAGAATTTCTGGAAATGACGTACTTCCTTTCAAGATTCCCTTGCACAATCATTGCGGGATTTTGTTATAGGCAATTTTGAATAGAGCAGGTTTGAAGTATGTGTTGATGGCATGCAGCATGAACTTTATCCTTAGTGGTATTTTGGCATTTCGAAGCTCTAAATTAGATTTCCACACCCTTTCGACAACCTGTAGCTGCAATTCATGATATGATTGCATTATGATACCACCTGATATATTACGATAGTATGGTACTAATGTTAAAATGTTTACGCCTGTGAAGATAGGTACACACTCTAATAAAATATATCTTATCTAACTGAATGAACTGTTCTTAAATTCATTCAAGCAATAAAAATAATTCTGATGTAATATATAACACAATTAGTAAGAAATATTTGAATTTATAATTACATTACCTATTGGCAATAATCATTGTGACTAGAGATAAAAGGTTGGTGACCAACAGTGCCATTCTCCCAGGAACCATTTCGGGAGGTACTACAAAGCTTCCCCATGACACAATTACAAATATACTACTTGGTAGGTACATCTGTAAGACGTGAGTTTTTATCTGGCGTTCCAAGGTAATATACATTCTCAGTTCAGGAAGAATCAATCCTAATGTAAATAAACATCAAGCGTGTTGGTGATTATTTTAAAAATATATACAGTTACATTAACAGTATAGATAATGTTCCTCAAAGTACATTATTCAGGTAGTAAACTTAAATAAAATAAAGATATAAAGTTACTGTTCGATATATAATTGTCCTTTCCCTGTTAGAAACACGATTTGTTTTTTTAAAAATGAATGATTAAAAATGTACTTTAATGCGAGGGTGTTAATACAAATTCTCAATGCGTCAGAACGTTTAGAACTTTCATTAATGAACTGAATTGACACTGCAGTGAAATGATTATATCTTGAAAGATACCCTCTAAAATATTAAAAGAGAAGAAACACGGGAAATATTGATTTGAAAGATTTAGAAGTAAGCAAGTGACAATATTTATTAAATCGAGTTAACCTTTTATATAACAGCAACTATACGAGGTTTGTCTGAAAAGAAACGGGACTGAGTCTGTCGTATGGGCTATGAGAGAACTAGGGATAAGGTTATTTATGCAATCAAGTAATATGATGTATTAGTATTATAGGACTGCAATCTCAGCTTTCTGAAACCATTAGATTTTTTATAGATGCTTTTATTTATCCCTTTGTTTTTGCAGGTCCTTGAGCACTGAGAGCTGAGGAACGAACCATGAACATGGAGCAACGAATCAACCTGAAACTTCTGTTCTGTTTGGGGAAAAGTCCGTCAGAAGCACTTCAAATGCTTCTGCAGGTGTATGGATATAACACCATATCACGCACACATGTCTTTTAGTAGCACGCGAGGTTCAAAGAGGAGCGCGAGAAAGTGAAAATGATTCGAAGAGCGGGAAGCCTTCAACAACCAGGTCTAATGGCAACGTAGAACGGGGAAGGCAGGTGTTGTATGCTGATCGTCGGCTGACTGTTCTAGTTCTTGCCAAAAGATCAGGCAAGAAACCAGCAAGTTTATAAAGAGATCCTGCAAGGTTTCCCTCGCTCAGTGCGCAAGAAGAAACGGGAGTTGTGGCAGTACAGATCGTGGCTGATGCATCATGAGAACGCACCAAGTCAGAACGCCCTCCGCATCCGGCAGTTCCTGACCCAAAGGAACACTGCCGTCCAGGAACAACTTCCCTATTCCTCTAATTTTACCCCTGTGCTTTTCTATTCTCTAAGCTGAAGGGGATTATGAAGGGGAACGACGAAGCTGCGGGACATCCCAGAAGAATCCTCTAGAAGTGCACAGATGCGGGGCAGAGAAGAATGGAAAAGTGTGTTAGACTGGAGGGGAATTGCTTTGAAGGAAATACCAAGTAGTTTGCCGTTTGGCACAGCAATAAATTGTCAGTGACACCAATCCAGTTTCTTTACAGACAGACCTCGTATGTGACACTAAATCTGACTATTTTGAGTCACACATATTTCCTGCCAGGTACAAAAAATCATTGTGAACTTGTTATATCTTTGAGTGATCCTTGTGTCGTCTTGCTTCTGAGCGTCTCAATTATGACTAAAGGGTTTCCAGAATTGTAAAGTTTGATATACATTTCTTTTCTAGAATGTGTATGTAGAAATACAACATACTATTACTTCCATATCTATGGAAGTTACTATGTTCAATTTCTACTCCAAACACAAAGCACTCCAGCAGCTACTTAATATCCTGTGATTTTTCTGTTAACTGTAGATTACCATTGTGTATTGGCCGTATCGCAATTGCCAACTACCTCCGAAAGAAACTATATTTCCGTTGTTGATGAAGACCAACAATGCTAATGATATTTCTTAAAGAAAATATTGTTTTAAGTTTTATTCGAGAAACAGTTTATGTGTTTTGAAATTTGTAAGGCACAAGGAGATTTTTATCCTATCTGCAAGCTTGAGAAGTTAGACATTTTGTCCATATGCAAGGTTTTCTCGCATAGGTACACTAAGGGTTTCTTTCTTGTGAACCCAGATTTCATTATAAGTTCTTGAGAAAATGCCCTTGCACATAATTCTCTCCCGTGTTATTTGAGTCATATCTGTATCATAAAACTAAATAATCGAGGCAATAGAGTGGTAACCATAAAAATAAATCTACAATATTTGAAACGTCTAATAATAATACACTGCTAAGGCTTTCCTTTGTCTAAGTTGATCACGATTAGTTTCTTTTAACATCAATAAGATTAATTAAAATTATAATTAATTAAAAATAGAAGGTAACATTTATTTTAATAATAAAAATATAAAATTGAAATACAATTAAAAATAAAATATAAAAACATTAAAAACTTATTAAAACATTTATTAAACGTAACATAATTTTTATTAAATTAATCAATAGTTTAACTTTATTATTGATCCTTCAACTCATGCATCAATAGCTTCGTAGCATTTACTACTCCAGAACTTTAATCTGTACAAATTCATAAAGAATTTATAATTCATTTTATATTCACCAAGTATTATACTAACTTTCAACTAACTACGACAATTAATATGTCATAAATTATAAGAATCAACAATGAAAGTACCTAGTTGCGTTACAATAGAACTTGACTAATTTCTTTCTTCCCAGTCCCATTTCTATGTAAATTCTATGCAAACCTAACTCAAACTTTCATCACGAACGTTTCCAAAACATGGATACGTTTTCAATTTTCTCAACACTATCTTCCATAATTCTATTTTAGATTTGTTCTATCATTGAAAAATAACTTTTTCTTGTGTTCTTTAATGAAGTAAAACATTATTGATAAAATTTTCTGTAATCAGTTACTACTCGTTATTCCGTAAGTAAACTGTCTCTACATAAACAACCCAGACACAAACTTCTTTCAATCAATTGTTTTAAAGTGCAAGACTGAGTTGGTTTAATTTTACTACTTTGGAATAAATTGGAAGAATACACCTGACAGAGGTTTGGCAACAAACACATGGTTGTATTATTCTTGTCAAAATATGGATCGAAAACTAGAATGAAACAAACTGCAAATGGAGAATGCTCTAGTCAGAAACATGATATCCAGAAGTTGTAAACATATCTCAATGATTTGGAATTTTATACAACTAAACTAAATCCATAAGAAACAATACTAAATAAAGTACCTAAACAGGACCTTTGATTTTGTATATAAACAGGTAATTAGTTATTATTTCTACATTACTGTCATGATTAGATAATTACCTCCGCTTAGATGTCTTGTTTTTGGTTTCGGTTGAGCACATACTTTCACGTAATACAATGGCAGTGATTCTTGTCTTTTCTTTATAGTTCTCTTCTCTTCTGACCACACCAAAAAGGAATTGAGATTATGATATACTCCAACTAGAAATAAAACAGAAAAGATACCATAGATAAGCCTTAGATGCCTAATGGTCATAAATAAAATTCAAATAGAACCTTAGAAAACATAGCAAATAAGAATACTTGTCACTGAAATCAACGTTTGATTCAGAAATTGGCAATATGCACAGAGCAATAAGTAGGTGTTATGCTTATTTAAAAGAATAAATTCGTTTGAAATAATTACCCATGTTCAAAATATTGCTATTATAATTTGATAAACAGACTAAGACGCATTTATCTTTGGCGATCTTTACAGAACTGAAATGAGCGAGTAGACGCATATAGTGCGAAACATTATTTTGCCGGAAGTAAGAATGTCGTCGCAGAAACAAATAATTTTAATGAGAGTACTTTACATTCATTGGAGTTACCAAGCACCTTAGGGTATGCCAACCAGATATGGTGAGCACCGGAAATATTTAGGGACGGACCAAAACTAGTACTGCTGCTTTACAGTTAAGAAAGGGATCTACCAAGGCTAGGGGAAGATAAGCCCGAACAAAAAGTCATGGGAAACAGCTTCATCATCATTACCTCTCTGAGGATGAAGATGAGTGACATTGGCAAGCCTCAGAAATGAACAGCTCTAAACTATGTGAATAAATAGTAACAAATGGTTCTATAGGTTCGCCTAGGGTAAAATATTTCGGAGGAGTTCTCCATTCGAATTTACGAAAGGGGACTGCCTCAGCTGTTCCAAGAATGGGATTAATAACGACACTAGGACAGTAACGTGGAACGTACACACTTTATACCTAACAGGCGCTTTTCAGATTGTAGTACGTGAGACTGAGAAGTATTGGATGGACATACTAGCGATACAGGAAGTCTGGTGGTGTCGACATAGCATTCGACAGAGCAAATACACTTTCTACTACAAGTTAATTCAGTCACACGAGTTTGGAGTAGTAGGATTACTAATTAAGAACAGTATAATTTCAGCAGACCAAAATGTAGTGTTCGTAAACGAAAAACTACCCTTGATTACCACGCGCACTCGATGGTGGAACACGATTGTAATAAATATCCATACTCCGACAGAACAAGGTGATGATAACGACAAAGATAGATTATGCGATAAGCTGGAAAGCTTGTTTAACTGATTACTAAAGTATTATGCGGAAATTATGTTGGGGGATTTCAATCTAATGATAGGTAGTTAAGAAAGTTTTAGAACTACTATAGGCGAATCAAGTCTTCACGAAAAGAGCAACACCAATGGAGAAAGACTTATCAGCTTCACAATATCGAAAGATCTAATAGTAAACATCATATTCTTTGAGCACAAAGATATATACAAATACACATAAACATCTCCAGATGGAAAAACACATAACCAGATCGATCATGTATTATTAGATAGACGAAGGGATACTAACATAATAGATGTATGGGCGTATAGAGGAGCAAAAGACGACACCGACCATCACTTAGATATCACAAAAATCAGGAAACAGTGTGCATCGCGAACAAAGAAAGCAAAGAAATAATGAAACGTAAATTCGAAGTAAAACTATGAGATAACCTAGGCGTAAAATAAGATTTTCTAATCCAAATCTCAAATAGGTTCGAATCTAAGCGGACTGTAGTAATAATGAAGATTACATTAGTAACAATAACAACATTTATATGAATAAGATGTGGGGGAGTCAATCCGTGACACTGTGAAGGGCGCAGCAAAAGAATATGTAGGTGAGAAGAAAGAACAAAAAACAAGCCTTGATTTTATGAAGAATGTATTACGTTTTATGAGGAACGAAAGCAAACAAGACAACGATGGATAAAAAATAAAACCAAAGCAACTGCAAATCACTACACTAACACGAAACCCAACGCCAGACGGGGTTTAGAAACACAAAGCGAAAATATGTGACGCAGAAAAATTAAAGGGACAGAGGAAACCGGTAACACAATTAACATTAGAGATCTATAAAAAGGGGATAAACTCTATAGAAAAACTTTACCAACTAAGTCTAGGGATGATTAAAATTGAATGTAAAAATATTTAGGCTGATGCGACTAAAATTATATATTTATGGCAAAGCTACTTCGATTTCGTAATGTACACAGCGGAGAACAAACGGAGGAATGCCATATCCAAACCGCAGAACCTTGGATACCCGAACCTAGCGAGATTGAGGTCGAAATTTGGATTCAGAAATTGAAAAAAAATCAAATTGCCAGGAATTTACAATGCTTGCCGAATCAATTAAAGGCGAGAAACGACACTGGTTAAGGAACTACATAAATTGTTAAGTGCTATATAAAGAAAGTAGAAGCTTCCAAAGGAATGAAAAATCTTAGTAATAATTTCGATTTTCAAAAAGCGACAAGTCGGACTGTAATAATTACCTCAGAATCTCATTACTCCGAACATGTTACAAGGTATTGAGTAATATCCTGTTAATACGAAACAGCGTATACGTAGATGAAATAAAAGGAGATCACCAGTGTAGATATAGAGAAGTGACACAGTTCACTAGTTGTTCATAGGATTTTAAGAAAGTATATGGAAATATCGAAAAGGAAAATTATACAATATCGTAGAACAATTTGGAATTCGGAGAAGAACGTGTTCAGCCAGTAAGGATGTGTTTCAGCTACCCCGTAAGCAGATACATGTAAGTAGTAATATGTAAGATAGTTTCGATATTCTCAGCGGATTGAAACAGGGTGATGCCTTGTCACCACTACTGTTTTGATTAACTTTGCGTTAGAATATGCGATTCTAAAAATAAACGAGGACAAAAAGGGACTAACATTAAATTTCTAAAACCAATTGTTCGTATACACGGATGATGTAGATTTAATAGGGTACGATAAAGGTACACTACTAAGTAACACCGATGTCTTAGTAGAGCTTCCAATGAGATAGGTGAACGTAGAGAAAGCAAAATACATTATAACAGGCCGAAACACAGAAGATGAAGGAAATTGATGCATAAAAATTGAGATTCAGATCATAGAGAAAGTAAGTAAATTTAAATACTTGGAAATATATGTAACTAGCAATAATGAGGTCAGTGAAGAAATGTGAAGTAGCTTAGCATCGGGCAAAGCTGTTTCTGTTCAGTCAAGAAACTCCTAACTTCGCGGCTAATACCAAGAAAGCTGAAATTGAAAATATACAGAACAGTTATTTATGAAGGTATTATTTTACTTTGCGTTTGCGAAAGTTAGAGTACGACCCTGGCAGTTAAATATAAATTACGCGTGTTAAGGTATACGAAACCGAATGAGCTGATCAGACAATGGAAGAGACAGTATAATGAAGAACTTTACAGACTGTATGATTCACTCATCCTTATAACAATAATGAAATCACGACGGATAAGGTGGGCACACTATGTAGCTCAGATGAAGGAAAACAAAGATTATATTCCATCTTTATTGTTAACTTGGAAGATGTGAGGCCGTTAGAAAGACAGATGAATACAGACAGAATACGTTGTTAGGATGACAATGTTACAAAAATCGAGAGGTAGATTTTTTACTTGGAAACTGGCTAGAATTGAATTGCAAACGTTTGTTACTGCGGCGATGAACTTTGCATTTACGTAAGCCATAGAGTTAGTTTCTCCAAGGAAAGAGGATAGGAGTAAGGTACAAGGAGGAAAACTGTGAACCTAAGAGGTTGCCGGGTTCAAATGTATTTTAGGGGCTGAGGACAGGGGGCTTTACACCCTACGATGCCTTACGTTTCCTTAAGCACGTGAGGTTTGACTACCTGAACTACAATTCATTTACTCCATCACAATACCTCTATTAGACTTCTAAATTTTAAATTTTAATTATCATCCAAGATTGTGGCGTGTGTATTTGTGACATCCCCTTTCTCAATTTTCATTGGAACTTCTATTTTCGGATGTAATTATGAACAAGACACAATTTTGTCCACATTGATACGACCACTAGATTCCGAAGAATATCTATGTAAATGTTTTTCAAGATTGTGGCCATAAAGTATATGACGTGAGATACATAACATTTCCGAGGTATTTCTGAGACATGCGTTATTTTTTCTATTTTTATTCGACTTTCTACTTTCGGATGCAATCCTTTGTAGAATACCATTTATTCCATCTGAATACAACAATTAGAGTGCGAGATAACATATATTTTTTTGTCAAAGTAACCACTAAGTGACGTTACATATTTTTGCTATTTTCAGATAGATTTTCTCGGCTCCACTCTATTGTTCTTTAGCATAATTTCATTTTTTTAAAAATGAAAATGGCATCCTGAGGAGGAATTCTTACGATCGTCGTGTCGCAAACTTTATTCTCCGATCTGAAATTGGGAAGCACGAATCTGAAGTTATTTTTCATGTACCTCAACTCTAAACGGGACAAGGGAATTACCTGTTATTTTTCTGTGATTTTATATGGGAATTACGCACTATCGTTTACTGAGCTCAATTAGTCAAAATCTACATCATACAACAAAATCAGAATGATTTTGGAATAGTACATATTTGTGAAATGTGTAAAAAAAAAGATTAAACAGAGATGACAGGTACTCTAAAGTTAACCTGTTTCAGGTGTGATAAAGATGCTTTATAAAATAAAAGTTATTATCTCTGTGACCAAAAAACATCTATAACACCCACGCACAGAAATAGTAACTTTTACTTTGTAAAGCTTCTTCATCACACCTGAAACAGGTTAACTTTAGAGAACCTGTCATCTCTATTTGATCTTCGTTTTTTTACACATTTCACAAATATGTACTATTCCAAAATTATAGTTTAGAAACCTAGGAAACAAACTGAAAGTGTTAATACGACATTTTCGTACTATAATCGACAAAATCGAAATGGGTAGAAACTCGTTCAAAAATGTGGATATCTTGACAAATACACATCGAATCAGAAAAATAAAAAAATAAATGTAAGTAATCGGTTTAAAAGAGCTATCAAAAGACACCTGGATTGACCTCGACACCTCTTCCTGCCACATTTATTGCAGATCTGGATTCTTCAGGAAAAGATCAATTGATTTGACCAAATTATTGATGTAATTTCTTTCACAGATGACGTTGTAATCGATAGAAATCAAATTGGGCCAAAATCATTGAAAAAATTGGATATTTCGAGAATTTACATATCAGATCAAAGAAATAAAACCAGACTTGTTCGACTTTTTATGAGAGCTATCCAATAATACCAATCATGACGCCCCTACCATCATCACCCCCTGGTGGTACGGGACAGCGCTGAAGTTTAAACTGGCCTTATTTCTTAAAACTTTGATTAAGTTTATTTCTGGCCAAATAGTGTTTTATCTCATTCTTACAGAACGAAAATGTTGGAGATTTTTTCAGTTCAAATTCTGAAAGCAAAGTGAAGTTTGACCGCACTGCACTGCCTTTTATAAGTGGTAGTTCGCCGTACGACCACAACAGCGCGGCGTGTAGTCCCCTCATCATAGGGATACAACAATTGGAATGGGATTCCCCATTCAAGACCTCAATACTGTGCCTTCGCATTATGTTATCTTACATCATTCTAGGAAGGATGCGAATCTAATAATAGGCATAATGTAGTTACATCAACCAATTTTGAACTTTGAAAGTTCATAACTTATTCCTTCTATATTTTCTAATACCCATTTCGAACTCCAAATAATTAATTTTGCTTTACCTTGAACACGATCTTTTGATTTACACCTTATCTGGCACATAACAAGAGGTATTGAATTAAAGTAAGCCACTAACAAGCACTCATGAATCCACATAATTTAAAATTGAGAAGGAAGAGGGTATATAACTCAATTTACCTCGTTTCCAATATAATGTTACCATCATCTCCATCTGATGGGAGGTAATGTAAATATCTATAGCTAAACCTTGTCCGGGTATCTAATCTTATAAACCTACCTGCAAACAGAATAGCCATTAATATATAATGTATATGTATGTATATCTGTCTCTCTCTCTCGCGCGCGCTATTTGTCTATCTGCCTGTCTAACTTTTTATCTACTGATCTGCAGAAATATAATTCTCCGTTCATAACGATTGCTAACTTGTATGAAATATTCGAGATAACTTACCTACTTGGAGATCAATCGTGCAAACTTGAAAATCCACTGGATATAATGAGAAGTCGAAATTACATTTTTTGACAAGTATTGCACTGAAATTATATAGAAATGGATACTTTTATAATAATCGTTATATTATTATTTAAAATACGGATTACATGGTCCTTGCATATTCATCAAAATTCAAAATATTCATGTATATTTTGGTCGTAATTAAATCAAACAGAAAGTAATACTGAACCTGGTTTGATCTACGTAGAAATACTTACAATAACCAAGAACTCCTTTCTGTTACATATTTGTTTCTCTTAAAATGAATAGTACAGACTAAGCCAGAACTTGATGAAAAAATTAAGTTTATCAATACCCTGAAAATATAAGATATTTATATAGTTACGATGAATTGTAAAATAAACGTGCTTCAACTCGCTTGAAAAATGCCGTAGTCCGTAATAAGAAGGGAGTATTTTTTGGCCATAATTCGTAACTGTTTACAAGTTATTTCCGAAGAAAACAGAATGAAAAGATCTAGTATTACTTTGTAAATCTTTATGTGCATCAGTTTGGGAGGTTACTATTACGTAATCTTTTATCTTGGTGGATGATACAACCGTGTGTGAATAATATTTCTGTTGTCAATTTTTATGTTGACCTCTTATGAATTTTCGTTTAAACAATGTGCATTATTGTATACTTCAATTGACTTACACTATTGAAGCCTATTGGTGTATATGTTCCTCCTACACGAGCATTGAAATAAATAAGCACGTGCTCCTTGCTTTTCTTCGTTCTGATTTTTGTCTTAATTACCTAGTCTAATTACGTTAGTTCTTTTATAATCCACCAAATTATCGTTAGTGTATATACAATTATGGAATTTAACTGGACGGCTGTAGATATTGCAATTAAAGACGTACTCTACAACTTTCCAAAATTATCGTAAGAGGAATCACCACCCGTGTGTTGTTGACCTGCTTAGTGTAATAATGTGAAAATGGAATTGAACTATTTTCAGTTGGCTGGAAATTTATTACATCCTTCCTTTCTTTCTCTAGACACAAGGAAAAGTATTTTTTCCTAGGCTGTGATATCGTTAATTGATTATTCTTGGTTATGCTTAGTCAAACTGACTTCAAATAAAAGTCATCGCTTACTGATAGCTTGATATGGCCGTAACATAAAGTCCGTAATTGTTTCTTCGCTTCATACAACCACACAACTAATAGCTGAGAATACGTAGAACAAAATTCAATAGGTTTTGTACCAGGACGTTCACGATATTTAACATTTTGCAACATTGATTCTATAAGAAATGTAACTTTTAAGTTGCATATGTCGAAAGCAGTTCAGTTCGATATTTCTGGATTAAAACGCAGGAAACACCACTAACTTTTGAATATGTGTTTTTGCTCTGTTACATTTTTTATCAGTAGTTAACATAGATGTGTGTAAATAGTGCAACCTTTGCTCATTAATATGCACGTTATTGTTAACGAAGTACAGGGTACTCCATCGGAATACAGCCCATGATTTGTTTGTAATAAAAGCTCTTTTTAAGCTGTTTTATTACTTAAAGATTTGAATAGAGAAAGATAGAATATAAACCAATTATTATTTCTGGAGTAAGCACAGGCAAGGAACCTAGTGTTAGCTAAGTCAGATCAAATCCGCATTCAAAGGGACATCTGTTTCCTTGGTCGATGATTAACTTCTTTGACAAAAGTGAACCTTGTTATGTAACTTCAATTGAATTCCAATTTCAAATGATAGTAAATTTAACTTAACAGTAGCAGAATAATCTTGCAATAAGAATAAACTTGCAATAAACCGTAACCTACCGATCTTAATTTAATTATTTAGTATGTGGTGTTTCGCTTAAATTTTCTTTGTTATGCAGTGCGGTTTGAGTAATGCATTTATCATATGAAGAATGTGTTTTATTGTCAACTATCCGAAATACTTAAAGGGTAAGTAAAATACGTTGGCAACACTATAAGTCGCATTACTATTAAGCTAATACTACTACTACAACAATAAATACTACCACTACAATCAAGATTTAACATGCGTACAACAGCAAAATCCATGCTTACAAACGAAAGTATCATACGTACAACAACAACATATGTTTAGTATGGATGTAAAATGAATTAGCAAAACTCATGGAATAGCAGATGTCTGATTCGCGGGCGGACACCACGTGTGTTCCACGCCTCTGGCAGGACCCCGTGACGGCTCCACTTGTGTGTGAGACCTTGCGGGAAGTGCCTGTGTGAGCGATTCATGTGAAATGCAACGTCGTCGTGAGTTGACACCATTCGAAAGGGCCATTGTGGTGTCGCCCGATGCATTTGAAATTCGATTTCGGCGGTGGTGCAGGAATTCGGGTTCACACGTCCAACTGTGTCTAGAGTGTACTGAGAATGGATGGATGAAGGCGTCACAGTCCAGAACAGACACCATAGAAAATAGCAGTAAATCACAGTTAATAATCGAAATAGAAAAAATCGTTTCTCCATATTTACAACATTTATACTAATATCATTTATGTCATTCCATATTCGGATTATTCGTGTTTGGATCAAATTTGTTAATGTTAATTCCCTTTTCCCTTACTTCGCAATCAAATATGGCGCACAAGCTGCTCTAGCGAAAAAAATGGCAGGATGAAACATACGTTCACCGGAAGAATCAACATGCATATTACGTATGAATTTCATTGATGTCTCTGCTGTAACTCTATACTTTACTGTCTGGATACCACATCCATCTATAAAAAATGTGTCAACTGTAAAACGTACGTATGTTTTATACATTGTAATGGCATTTCTGTACTATACTGCACCTGCATGGTGTAACAAGATTCTCGAATTTTCTGTTTGCGTGTTTTTCATACTTACAAAAACTGTTTCATACGTATTTAAGTAGTATGTCTAAGTTGAAAGTAAATTTATGATTTACACATTCTTAGTTTATTTCTCAGTATACAACAACAACTACTACTACTACTTATGCTACCACTAATACTACAAGAACTACTGTTACTACTAATACTACAACCAACACCACTACTACAATGCTTTAAAACATTAGATCTAAATATTTTTATTTACAAAAATACAAATTTAATTTTAAAAAATCTAAATTATTTATTAATTTCTGATTGTTATTTTAACTTAAAAATGAAAGTTATAAGCAGTGAAATTACTGTTTTTTATTAATGGAATCGCGGCACATTCATTGCGGGCACTTAAAATACATAAAGCTTCTATGCAAGAAACCCAAGAAATACGTATGCAAAATTTAGTTAAAATCAATGCAAGAATGTATATCAAGGATTACATTCTAAACCGGTTCGCCGGAAAGGCTCTCATCCAAATATCATTCCTAACAATTGCATCCAACGCTCGTCATTGACTCGTAACTGACCTAATATTACCGCATAATTGTCGACGGATGTATTGTGTACGTATTATAGTATTTAGGAAAACAAGATTCATGGGGTACGATAAGTGATGGATGGGCCCCAGTCCTTCCTAAAAAAAATGGGTGAGTGAACTCAGCCCTCTCAAACAAACATTCGGCTATATATATATATATATATTTCAGGAGCTACATGGATGAGGATATCAGCAGACCGAGATATGTGGAAAGAAAATGGGGAGGCCTTCATCCAACAGTGGATAGAAAACGGCTGAATATGATGATGATGATACCGTGTATATATATATATATATATATATATATATACAGGGGCTTGTCCATAAAATCCGTTGCCACCCCCTGTATCTTCGAAACGACTGTGAATATGAACAAACACAAAAACACGTCCTTCATTATTTTGAGGGGCTTCAATTTTGAGCTATAAAAGTTACATTCCAGACCCCCGCCCCACCGAATTGGGGTACGGGGAGTCAACTTGAAAATTTCAAATGACAAAGGGGATCGAGTAATATATCGTTTGAAAGGTCTGGACAAAATAAATATTTTGCCGAAAGTTTCAAGTAACTATGTTGACCCTATCCAAAATGGCGGCGGTCACATTTCGTGTCCTTAAAGTCCGTTGCCACCCCGTGTATCTTCAAAACGACTGGGAATATAAAAAACGCAAAAACCCGTCTTTCATTATTTTAAGGAGCTAAAATTTTGAGTTATAAAAGTTCCACTCCGTGTCCCCTAGGGTAGCAAACGGAGATCAGGGTCTACGTGAAAATGCGAAATGATAAAAGTGGTCGAGTGATACATAGTGTCAACGGGTTTGACACAAGAAATAATTTGGAGAACCTTAGAATTTCAAATTGTCCCATATTCCAAATGGCACTAAAATGAATGTTCTAAAACGAAACTTCTATTCTTCACTCAGGCAAGAGGCCTAGAAGTTACTGTATCTAACTGTTGCTGTCTGAGTGAAGAATATAAGTTTCGTTTTAGAACTTTCATCTTACTGTCATTTGCAATATGGAACAATTTGAGATTTTAAGTTTGTCCCAAATTATTTCTTGTATCAAACCCGTTGACACTAGGTATCACTCGATCACTTTTGTAATTTGACAATTTTACGTAGACCCTGACTTCCATTTACTCCCCCTAGGGGACACGAAATGCATCTTCATTGCTAAAAATGTTAACCCCTTAAAATAATGAAGGACGTGCTTTTGCGTTTTCTTATGTTCGCAGTCGTTTTGAAGATATACGGGGTGACAATGAACTTTATGGACACGAAATGTGACCGCCGCCATTTTGGATGGGGTCAACATAGCGACTTGAAACTTTCGGCAAAATATTTATTTTGTCGAGACCTTTCAAACGATATATTACTCGACCCCCTTTGTAATTTGAAATTTTCAAGTGGACCCCTCGTACCCCAATTTGGGGGTTCTGGGTTGTAACTTTTACAGCTCAAAATTCAAGCCCCTCAAAATAATGAAGGACGTGTTTTGTGTTTGCTCAAATTCGCAGTCGTTTCGAAGATACAGGTGGTGGCAACGGTCTTTATGGACACCCTGTATATATATATATATATATATATATATATATATATATATATATATATCGGTTATTATTATTAATTGCAGTAGAGAATGGAATATCCGGATTGAATGTGAACCGATACTGTCCAGAGAACCGGCACTCCGCATAACCGATCAAAGTTAAATATGGAAATAAACTCCACTTACACATATACATATATTTCTGAAGTCTCTTGTACGTTCTGTTTTAATAGTTTTAGAGTATAAAACAGCACTCTTAAAGGCATCAAAAAAGATTTTAATGTGTTCATAAAGAAAAATAGAGTACCAAAATATTGTACAGAATTTGTATGAAAGAAAAGTGGGATTGAACGATCAAGGCCAGTTGACTTTTTTATGTCGCGTAACTTCCCGGATAACCGACCATCTGGATAACAGATTTCCGGATAGTCGATGTTTTACTGTAATTCATTAAAACCTTTTATTTTCAATGCAGAATTCAAGGGTATAAAACACCGAGCAGCCGTTCCTCAGTGGTAGAGCATTAGCTTAGCATTCCGGAGATCGTGGGTTCAATCTCAGCAGGCGATCATCTTGACTGAGGTTTCCCCAGATTTTTCCTTAGTCACACCAGGCAAATGCTGGGATGCTACTTTCAATTTAGGTCCTGGCCAACACTATATCTCATTATATTTCCTCCCCTGTCCCGGCCTGAGCCTCGGATGCCTAAAGGCCATAAATTTCAAATTTCAACAAGAGTATAGAAGATGGTCTTTCGTTTTTTACGCTTGTTTCCGTGTTCAAACCCGGTAGAGGTTCATTGAATGGAGTAGACCACTTTAACAGTTGCATCTTGTTGGTTTAGGACGTTTATCACATTTAAAACACACAAGGAAAAATGTTGGATAAACATAGAAAGCCACTGGAAACTTGATTAAGAAATTTCTTGACACAGCCTTATGTGACAAAAACGAACCAAAAAGTATAATTTTATTAACAGAGGAATTGAGGTATATGACAAAGAATGTAGTTAATTAATCTACGAGGATTGCTTAGAGCACCCTTAGAAAAAGATAGTAAAAGAAATTATTATAGGTAGATGTTTTATTTTTCAATATTATTTCGCTTTAGCTCGATAGTTTTCCCAGCCTTTCTGTAAATTTTTTATACCGCCCAAAATGTAGGATTTTGGATGGACCTCAAAATAGGCATCTGTTTGGACGATTAACTCCTCGCTTGACATGAATCTTTTTCCGCCGAGCCATTTGTTCAAGCTTGGAAGTTAAAGAGTCACTGGGGGCTAAATCTGGTGAATATGGTGGATATTGTGATAATTCGAACTTTAATTCCATAATTTTCGCTATAGAAACTGCGCAGGTGTGCCACCCGTCCACTGTCTTGATGGAAGATAATTTTTTCTTTGCCAAATGGGGACATTTTTTCTCGATTTCTTCGCTCAACCGGTGCAATAACAACGCATAATACTCTACATTTATCGTTTGTCCTTTTTCCAAGTAGTCGTTGTAGATGATTCTGCGTGCATCCAAAAAAAATCGTAGCCATGACCTTGTCGGCCTATTTCACCCTCTTCGCCTTCATCGGAGCTGGATCTCCTTAAAAATCCCATTGTTTCGACTGTTCCTTTGTCCCTGGAGTGTCCTTTTCGTGTGTTTAACTCTTCTGTTCCTTGGTCCACCTTAACATTTTTTTCTGTTTAATTATTGCTGATTGGACTAGCAAGAGACTTAGTCTGTACATACCGTCTGACTTTTTCAGTGGTTTCCTCAGTGCAGTCACACCAGTCTTATGCCTATATGATATCCTTCTACACCTTGTCCAACGTTCTTCTTAATCTTCCCCGCAATTATAATCTGGGCTAAATTGTTTAAAGGGCGTTAAAATAAGTTTAGTCAAGTTGTTGGTTGCGTCGACACAAACATTTTACGGGAATAAGAAGTAACTTCCTTAAACTTTATTAATACTTGATATTGGTTAACACATTTACATTTCTATTAATTTATAACGTCATCTTCATATTGGTTGTGAAACTAAATACAATGATGAACCACAATATCCTATTATGCAAACACTTAGATTGTCTTATTTACCATGAAAAACTAAAATAGAAGGAAATAGTTATCTTCTGTATAATGTTTCTTTTTCGGAACTTAAAATTAGAAGAATCCATAGCTTTACTCTTATTTCAAGATAAACTATTTTACTCTGGAGAAAGAAAATAATCATTTACACGGAAACAGCCACAATAATTTAAAGTTCCTATGTAGTGTTTGTGACACCTTTCATATACTTTTCTGACAACAACAAAAATACTATTAATGAGAAGCTAAATTATCACTTACTTGAGAAAATATGTAACCTTTTGTCCGTATGATAGAGTGACTAATCTTGTATCAACAAGACCTCGGTCACTGCGCATTTCTTTCATACCTCGAATTCTGACTTCTGGTACCCATAACTTTGCTCTTTGCCGTGGATTTAAAGCGTACTGGAATGTTGAATTGTCAATGAGACTCATGTTAAGTCTGGGATCTATCCACTTAAAGACGTACACTACGTCCATTTTTAATGTCTGAAACAGTACAGAATTTATATGATTATATATGTTTGTTATTTTCAACGTATTTGATGTTTATTCTTGAAAGCGTTACTTTCTTTATTAGTGGAAGACGACGATGTAATGAAGGAGTTTAGAATAAGTACAATTGGAGTTCTAAAGGGTATCATCAGTGTTATTAATTCTTATTTATGTCTTACAACCTTTCAAATATATTCAAAAATTTATCTACTTGTTTCCACTGTCCAAATAGTGTCCGAGTTTCTGTCAGGACGAAACGTAAAATGTGAAGTGTAAAACATATTGCAACACAAGAGGTTGGTAAATCTTATTTTAAGAATATTCCTTGCATTGAGGAGAAAGAATGGGAAGTCGGTTTAAACAATGGAATTTGCATGAATAACAAATGAATGTCGAAAGATAAGTTAGGATAGAACCACTAGCGTAGCTTCGAGCCTGTAAGCAATGATAGCGGGACATCGTTTTCAGGACATTAAATTGATACTTCAGATCAGCTATTTTTCAACCTTTTTTTTGCCAACAGGCAATTTGATATGGGAAGGGGTATGTAATATTATCTGTAGCTTGTAAGTATCACTGCCTCTCTCGAAAGTTTAGGATATCTGCTCCTCAGTTATCCTTAATACCAATCACTTTTCAACAAAGCATTCAATTAGAAGAAAGAACGACTTGGATCAGAAGATAGCGATACGCTATGCTAAAATATTAGGTCAGTAACTTTCACATCTGAAATGTATGAACTACTTTCAGGGCAGACTTCATCACGAAACAACTAAATAAATTATGGAAACGGAAATCCAAGGAATATGTAGATAAATAAAATTTAATAGAATTCGAAATTTAAGAAATAGTCTTGGGTTTGCGCTAAATTAAAGTCTTGTCTAAATAAGGTTTTGTTTAAATTTGAATATTCAGTCCCAATAACTGATTACGTTCTAAAGCAAATTACTAATCTTCAGTTTAGAATTATTATGATTTTGTGTTCTCATATAAAGATTTAAAATAAAACTATAAATGAATTCAAATCTTTTAGAGGTAAAATCTTTAACAAAATTTACTTGGGGAATATTGAAAGTTCGGTAATGGTCATACCAATATCCTGATTTAAATCCGTAATAAAGATCGACAAATAAGGTCGAGCAAAGTTGAAAATAAACTCGTAACAAATACCGTAATCGAATCTTAAAGAAAAAACTGGAAGGAACGAAGCGTATCGACCTGCAAACTGACAACAGTTATGAAGCCGATGAAAAAGTAATTCTCATTAACTGACACGCATATACCAACCAGAAAAAAAACAAGTATTACAAAAATAATAAAATCAATACTCACAATTGTTCCACTGGAAAAACAAAATCTTAGAGATAAAGGATATTTCCACATGCGTCAGTGTAGGGGGAGGAATACCAAATCAGTCTGAACGCAAAAGCAAAACAACAAGGTTGGGAATTTCAACAACAACAGTATTTAAGCTTATATTTAATTAACAAGTTTAATAACATTAAATTTCAAGCCGTCTCAAAATTTCACCAGAGTTTAATCAAACACGAAACTAACAAGATTATTATTAAGAAATTAGTACAAAATAGCTGGTCAATTACCCGCAATGAAGCAAGAATTATTTAGAACTAATTTTACGCAAAGATATTCGACGTATTTTAGAACCTAATCAACACAGCAGAAGTATTGATTATGACGCGCACTACTTTCAATGGAAACACAGGCTTAGTTACAATTTCCTCTCGGAATTACTTATTAATTTTTTAAATGAATAAGTAGTCCTAATTACTTACCTTCAGTATGTAAAATTCCAAACTACCTGAATATTTTAAATTCTCAATGCTAAAAATTAATTAAATCACATTGCTGTTATTTAATCTTTTTGAAAGAACAAAAACGTAAGTTTGAAGTACAGGAGTTAACAAAAAATTTCTCCGTACTTTTAATAGTCGCTATTAGGCCACACGGACCTACAGAACAAACAAGGATCAAGTTTTATTTAAATTTAAAGTAATTTTAGAAATGCTTGCTGCAAAAGATTTGGAAACAAGATATGAATTATATTACAAATCAAAGTTAAATATTAACAACTCAGAACGACCCACTGTGACTACTGAAATCATTATTGACACACTTTTACTATTTTAAAAGAACACGTTGTTTGAACTTGTAATAATGTCTAATTTCATTCAAACTATTAATCACCAGGGTAAACGAGAACAGTGGATGTAAAATTACTTCACGGAGAGATAGCATGACCTAAGAAATTTGATTACCTTTGTAAATCAGATTACCTTCCTAAATTAACACACTTTACGGATATCTACTGCATTTTTACTTTCCCTTTCTTACAAACGTTCACTGGCGTATATAAGCACAGTCTGTTAAGAACAGCTTTTTTTTAAAGAGAATATTAATGGGAAAGAAGAATATCTTCATACTGAAACTAAAAGCGAAGAAAAATCACGAAAGAATACTGCATATGGTCCACTTCAGTTCCATTCTCTTGCTGGTACAAGTCGACGTTTCGACAAAGTACCCACAGTAAAACAATGTAACTCGACCCGTGAGGAATCAGCCTTGACCTCTTCGAAAGAACGTTACCGTCCAATGACCAGTAAACCAATGCTGTCTCAAGTACTACAGATATTTCATTCGTGAACGAACCATTCTTCGCTGTGAATGGTTTAAACTAGTTCACTGCTTTTCCACGTAACGAATCAGCTGTTAACTATTTTTTAACTATACGACAAAGGCTTGTCTTTCACAAACTGTAGCAACTATTCCGCGCAAGAAAGTGTGGATTCAGTTCCAACTGAACGAAGAAGAAAAGAACTTATAAAATCCGATAAAAATATGAAATTATTGTCTTGGCTGTTACTCGTTAACTCCCATTTTCTGATTTCTCTAGAAACCCTCCTCCTATCCAAATTGCTCGGTAATAGAAGCGTAGTGAATAGTCAGTATTAGTGTCTCTTACATAAGAGAACACGGGACATTATTATCCTAAAGAACACGGGAAATACTCCCCGGGAGATCTTAATGATCGATATTAACATTTGGAATCTCACCTTTGCACGCCACGAAGGGACAAAAATTACTTCCGCCAGAGTTTTCTTGAAGGAAACAGCGTTGGTGTTTGTTGTTTGAAGATTCCAGTGGCGAGACTAATTGTCACTTTCTACCTCGCTCTGACGTACGTATTTGCACACGGTTCCCGTGGTCAAATAGAAACAATCATCCGTTTTGGAGAAGTATTCAGCAGGCATTTTATAGATTTCCTGAGATTTTACAGGGATTTTCGTAGTCTTACCAGGTGAACACTGTGATAATACCTTGATATTGGCTCGGATACATACCTTTCTATCCTTGACCCTAAGAGACTGCTTGCCAAGGTCACTCCGCAACGATTTTTGTCCAAAGGTGCCTATATATCTTTATAAAAAAACTTTGAAACACACATGGATCTCTTAATCCTCTCTGAAAAGAGTAGCCACTCATGTATAATATATAGACCTAATATTAAATATTTTAGGGGATACGAAGAAACGTAAGGTTAATTTAGTGAACATCCCTAGTCTCATATGGCGCGCTATTCATCAGTTACTTTTTTCTAAGATTTTAAATGCTCGGGCTCAGTTCGTAAAGCAACCGACTTAGCAATCAGATGGTCATAGGAACAATCCCAGCAGCTGCCCATCCTGACTGCAGTTTTATCAGGGTTTTTCTAAGTTATTCTGGTCAATTGCCGGGCTGGAATATTCAAGCTAGGTTCTGACCTACTTCATTCCATCATCCTCTCCATTTAGCCCGCTTTAGCCAAAATTGCTTAAAAGTCACAAATTATTCTATATGAATGTACTCATGAATCCTACATAAAAATCAAGGATACGAAAATATCCGTTAATAATTTGATTATGGGGAATGTCTATTGAAGTTGTGTCATCTATTCTACGTTCGTAAAGCTATTTTGAAACTTGTTTCGTGAGTCCAGCTCTGTTATATATTTATATATCTTTGAAACAATGTTAATTTGTTTTGTACTTGTTCCCGTATTACTGAAATATTATAGAGGTAATTTACCTTCTTTTTTTAAAATTAAGACCACATTAGATCAATAAATAGATATAAAAGAATGTTTAATAAGGGTCGACGAGTTGGTCGTACTGGTCTCTTTTTTCTCATTTTGTACAAGACCAAAATAAGCGATTGGAATTGACTTTCAAATTCGGGGACAATAAAGATAAAACTGAAACTTATATATCAAGAAAGTAGTAAAATTTTCTTTGTTCTAGCACACCCTTCTATAATGTATTTTACCATTTAATGCTCATTTCCGGACGACAAAAACAGCAACTTCTCCTTGCAGTGTTGCAAACTTAATAATGCTATTACGAAAATTATATCTGAAGGTTCACATTGCATGGAAATTACACCATTAGCACAAAATTTAAATGTTGGAACTATTGCTACGTTTCAAAAACAATACCGATCTCAAATCAGAAGAGACTCATGAAGGGCAATTTTTTCTAATTTTTTTAAGTATTGAAACCTTTTACATATATTGTTATTTAGTAAAAGACATGGTTAAAGCAGATGGGGATTATTAACATAAAGAAACAAATATTATGGCAACATTTAAACCATTAACATATTTTTTGGAAACAATTATTTATGAACCTCAACATCCATTATTTTTTCCTATTCAACAGAGTCATATACACTCTATATAAATAAGTGTTACTAATGAATGGCAGAAACCAGTTAGTTTTGGTGGTGCGATAACAAGCGCGATTCTCATGATCAAGGATGATTCTTAACTACTTTTTTGAATATCATTTACCTAAGTAGTATATTTTTATTATAATTAATTATGGAGTTTATTAAGAACTACCAGGTGTGTAAATACGAAACAGCAATTTGTGCATAGACGGCGTTAGCTGTCACTGTGGTTACCGTAAAACTGCGTCAATGGCGCCACTTGCTTGTTTTGACTGCTGATAACGATTTACAACTCACAACCAGACAAGTTTCATGTCATAGTGTAGTGTTTAATAGCGTTGAACATGGCGAAATTTGTACCTACAAACTACGATGTGCGGACAGCATTGATTTTTTGTTACCATTTGAAGAAAATTGCCACAGAATCTGTTCGCATGCTTGTCGAAGCTTACGGTGATCATGCTCTTGGTAAGTCACAGTACTATGCGTGGTTTACAGAATTTAAAAGTGGCGATTTTGACGTGAGAAACGAAGAACGTGGAAGACCACCGAAAAAGTTTGCAGACAGCGAATTGCAAGCTTTGTTGGATGAGGATGACGCTCAAACGCAACAAAAACTCGCGGATCAATAAAATGTGACACCAGAGGTAGTTTAAGTACGTTGAAAGCCATTGTCAAGTTTCGGAAGGTGAGAAAATGGGTTCCACATGCATTGGCTCAACGACAGCAGGGAAACCGAAAAACCACTTGCGAAATTCTGCTCGCCAGGTAGAAAAGAAAATCGTTTCCCCATCGAATTGTGACTGGTGACGAAAAGTGGATCTATTTCGAGAATCCTAAGTGTAAAAGATCATGGGTAACTCCAGGAGAACCGGCGACATCGACTTCAAGACCAAATCGCTATGGACGGAAGACAATGTTTGTGTTTGGTGGGATCAGAAGGGAGTGATCTATTATGAACTGCTGAAACCTGGCAAAACCGTTAATACCCAACGTTACTGACAACAAATGATCGATTTGCATCAAGCTTTGCGTGAAAAACGACCAGAGTTTGACGAAAGACAACATAACTGATTGTGTTTGACGATAATGCACCCTCCCACACAGCAAAACCGGTCATGGAAACGATTGCGACGTTTGGCTGGGAAATCCTTCCGCATGTGGCTTACTCACCAGACTCGGCGCCTTCCGATTTTCACTTATTAGCATTCGTGGGACACGCACTTGCTGACCAGCACTTCACATCTTACGAAAATGTACGAAAATGGCTTGACGATTGGTTTGCAGCACAAGAGGCTCAGTTTTTTTGGTCTGGCATCCACACATTGCCGGAACGATGGCAGAAATGTATCGCTAGCAATGGCCAGTACTTCGAATAAAATAGTTCTTAGCATTGTCATCCAATCACTGTGTCTTTTCTGTACATAAATTCCGGTTTCATATTTACGCACCTGGTATGAGTATAAATCATTCTCACTGAATCATCGTACATTCAACAATTTAAATGAACCAAATAAAGATATTGAGTTCGATATAGACGTTGGTGATGGGTTTGTGCACACCCATTACTCTGATCTAAATATAAAATTGGAAGTTATTGGAAGAGATGCTCGAGGAACTTTGCAGCAGGATTAAATATTAAACTGATAGATAATTTTGTTCCTTTTTTATTTTCTCAGATATAGATATGAAAGCATGGTACTGTTTTTGATAGAATCGACTATTTTGCAATCACATCAAATGCTATCGCTACAAGTCGATTTTCAATGCCTAAACTTGAATATTATAAGTCAGGTGGATTAATTAGTGATTAGAAGATTCCATTGAAAGAAAACAATGCTATTCCCTCTACGCTTACTGTTCGGTTTCTTTAGTGATGATAAAGAAATTATGTGAAAAGTTATTTTGCGAATAACATTAAAGAGGTGTGCAAATAATAATGTTTTATTTCATCGGTGGAAAACAAAGAAATTGGATGATACTTTAGATGATAGTACACTACCTCATGCGGGTAAACTTGTGATCACCTTAAAAGAACTGAGAATGTCAATTGTTGAATATGAAAAGAGTTATCCAATGAAAATTAAAGCTGATATACTTCGGCAGCCCCGAATACCAATTTATTTCATACTTCAAAGTATTCAACGGCATATTTCTGGTTCTTATTTCGAATTTGATGTAACAAAACTGTTTAATTCCCGATTTCGTAATTGTTCTCTTTCAAACTAGTCATGACAATACACAACTAAAGGATGCCAGTAAGTTTGATGTAAAGTTAAAAATATTTGTTTAAAGAATGGTCGCAATGAAACTTTCCCTCGTCAGAAATTAAATCTAGACATCACAAAGCTGATTATCTTAAAATGTATGATAGTTATACAGCATTTAAGCGTGTACCTAAAAATGCTGATATATTTTATTCTCCAACAGAGTTTATCAAGACTCCCCCGATGTTTGTTATTAACATTAGTAAACGAAAGCAATTTGTAGTAAATGAAAGAAGAAATATTAAAATTATTGTGGATTTTGAAATAGCAGTGCCTGCAAATAGCGTTTGCACTGTGATACAAATAGCTCAATCCTCGTATATTTAGGACGTGAAGAATTAAGGAGTATTGGAACAATTTTAATAAAAATATCAACACAATTATTTCTAATAAAATCATAATCTAAACCAAGTGTGCTTTTTAATTAAAAATGGAAACTGCTCTGGGGCTATAAGGTAAGATACCCCCATATTCGCCTTGTGTAAAACTTAAAGTGCTTCTAGCACAGGGGTGGCATGGCAATAAATGATTTATAGATGCTTCTGAGTGCTTATGAAGTTAAACAATTATAATAATGCTAAATCAAATAGAAGCGGCTCTGGTCTAGAATGTGAGGTATCATTCCGGTATTCGCCTGGTGTAAAATTTAAAGCTTAATTACTTTGTAACGGTTCATAGCGCAGTTCAGCATAGCAATGAATAATCTGTAAGTAAGAAAAGTATAGAAGATCAGTGTTGCCAAATCTAAAAATTACAGGTACTAAACAACCATTTAAAAGTCTTAATCTTAGTTAGTGATTTTACATTACATATCTATAGTTCTATTGCAACTAAAGCTCTATATACGAAAAAGCGTGAATCTTTCATAGCTATAAAATCTTTAATGTTAAAAGTATTAAGTTTGCAATACTGCAAGGAACCTTTTGGGTTTTGGTCGCCCCGGAAACGAGCATTAAATGTTGGAATCCATTATACAAGGGTGTGCTAGAACAAAGAAAATGGTAGTACTCAAGAAAGTTAATAAGTGATATAGAGAAACAAATAAATGAGAGCAATAGCGTTTAGGTTTCGATTTTAAGCAACTTTCTTTTCCCAGCCAGTGGTAATTTAGTCTTATACGGAAATTCTGTTTGCAAAAAAACAAGACAAAAAAAATTGGTTTCTAAAATATATGTAAGCTGTACTTTCAAACAAATTGATAATGCAATGCAATCATATTAACTGAAAACCTTTACAAATATATTTCGCACACGCATTTTAAAGGACTTATTAAATAATTTTTTAGCATTTGTGCAAACATATACTGTAACCTACTTGTTGTAAACATACTTACTCCTTCATTGTAATCAATACTTGTAACTTCGATGCCACGTAAAGCAGTCTCAATTGTCCAAGGGTTTTCTGTGTCTGGAATGGAACGAACTGCAATAAACGTCTAAATATGGATACTAAGCGAACGTATCTCACTAACTTTTATAACTGTTTAAATTTAGTTGAAAGATAATTTACTTCACATTTATTTCTTTTAAAATGTTTATAAATCTCAATGCTATAGTTTAATGTGTTTGACTAAAAAGAATTATTTTATATTATTTTTATTTAATACCTTTGAGACCAACATATGAATATTGTATGGAATTGTTACAATTATCACGTGAATATTTGTAATGTCTAGATGATGGATGAGATATACTGTACATGAATTAACAACAGTGTACTGAGCAGTTAAAGTGCCAAACAAGAATTATATAAGTCTTTTTCCTGGGGGTGTAGCATTTGTCAGTTTTGATGTTGAATAAAAATGTTCAGAATTTGACGTTCCAGTTACAGCATAGTTGCTACAACTCTGTACTGTAATAATTATTTATCTCTAATGTTACTAGTTATTAGTTCTATTAATACGTCTTAATATTAGCGAAATTTGAGTCAGCCATGGACACATATTTTAATATTTTAGTCAATATGTGTATTATTACTAGCCTATAGAAAACAAAAAATACTAGTCCTACCTAGTCACAGAAAATAAATTTTAAGGAATCTAAGATTAATAAAATAAACTTTAACACTTACCATAGTGTGGTATTTCATATTTATCATAGTCTTCTGGAACACTAAATAACTCTTTACAATTGGTTACAGAAAGACAGATATAGATAAACAAGCTGAATGTACGTTTTCCTGCTTCCATCTAAAGATCAATTCTGAACTCATAGCTATAAAATGATAAAAATAAACTAATCAGAATTTATTCCAGTAGATGTTTGATATTACAAGATGAATTTCTAATCATTTTTCCCCCTGCATTATGTTTGTATCGAGAGCTATAAATGATCTGTTCAGGTATCTTTTTAAACAGAAATACAATACAAGACCACTCATCACGAAATAATGATACGATCTTCATAGTAATGAACTGCACAAGATAAGAGATATAGATCAGGAAGGACGCATTCGTTGTTGGGGCTGGATGAAGTCTGACTTAAATGCAAATGAAATCTTTTGATAAAATCAGCTAATACTTAGCAAGTTGATTCTAATTATTTTGTACAAGCATACAATATTATCTCTGCCACTGCTATTATAATAATACAAACATAACTTGGTACATCGAGAAGAAATCAAGTATCTTCAATGAAATTACATTTATCTGCGCTCCGTAGGAATGGATGTAAACAAATATATCGTACGGTACCCAAGAATAGTAGTACCAAATAAGTAATCGAATGCGTCTGTTCGATGTTGGCAAATGTATCTAGTTGTACGCATATTTTCAAATGTAAATTACAATAAACACAACTTAATACACCAGTAACATACTGACATCACTAAATTGATTTATACATGTTTGGTTAAATAGTGGATTGAACCGAGAACATCAATAACTGTATAGTGTTAAGAAAAATTTTACCTTAAACTTAATGAGTATATAAGGAATGCGTTTACCATCGCGCACTACGAAATTACATTTCCAATAGTCATAAACATTATATTCCATTTAGTACGTACATGCAACAGTTATGCACTAACAATATATATAATTATTATATAAACGATCTCGACGTAAAACAAAATCCATTCGTAAATGTTCCGTTTTATTTCAAAACAATGAGACCGGGTAAGGTGTCTTACACATTATAACAAAACAACATGCTGTTTGTTCCGCATTGTGTTTAACGGCCTTTAAACCCGTTCATAATTATACACATTAACTTGCGATTTATAGGAGAAAATGTTTTCCAAGAAACGTAATGAATGTTACGTTTCCACAAAGAACGAAAATAATATTTTATTTCATCCATACATGCGAACTAACAAGTCCAAACAATTGATATAACTCGTGTGGAAGAATAGAGTCAAATAAAACTAAATAATGAATACTGTCTGCCACTCAGGAAATTAGTACAATGATTTATCAGCATAGGGTCATGTTTGTTTAGATAAAAATTAAACAAAATCTAAAATAGAATTATGATCATCATAACTTATATTTATTAGAGAACATTATTTATTCAAGTTGAATGTACGCTCTTTATTTTTTCTGACATCACATGAGAATTTAAGCTTGAGATTGATTCATCTCAGTGCGTATAATGAAAACATACACTTGAAATGCGCATAGGGATTTATTGAAAAAGCTTCAAATTTTTAAAGTAATGCAAAATCTCCGTAATGATATTTCTAAAAGATAGCGCTTTATCTATTTTGCTGTTTGTGGAAAACGATCTTTTAAGATATTTAAGTGAGAACAATCCTTATTATTACTCTTAGATTGATAAATTAGGTAGAAGCGTTCCCTATTAATGTTTTCCGACTTGACTTTAAAACGTTTTATGAGACATTGGTTGATATGCCTACTCGTTAATGGTGGTACAGTATAATTTTTTGGCAGCGCTAACACTACCACTACCACTACCACCACCACCACCATCCCCACTACTACTACTACTACTACTACTACCACCCTACTACTACCTGAACTACTACTACTACAAGAAATACTACTATTCCTACTTTAACAACAACTACAACAAAACAACAACTACACCGACAAAACAACAACAATTACACCGACAAAACAACAACAACTACTATAACTATTAATACTACTACAACATCAAGAACTACAATAACGTCAACTATTATAATAATGTGTACTATAAAAACAACAACAGCAACTACTACTACTACTTCTACACGTCGAAATTCAAGATGGGTGGATGAAATCAAGCGTTTTTCAGGCGCTTCATGGATGAGGGTAGCAGGCGACCGAGAGACGTGAAGAGAGAAATTAATTCAGTGGTGGATAGAAAACAGTTGAATATGATGATGATGATAATGACTACACCCGTAAACTCTAGAATAAATAGGAAATCAATTCCACTTTTCATTATTTTGGTGTAATGAGCAACTTTCATTCAGTATTTCCATTTTAAAATATATATATTTTTTGTATAATGAAGTGTTTAAATGATTCCGGATATGATACCAAGAAACATTGTATAATTTCACCTAACATAATAAATAGTCGCAGTTAAGATAGATTCACACATAGGATTACTAATCGCAAGGAATAAAAGTAAGGATAGGAAGGTTTAAAATAGAAAGACAAGATAAGGGGAAGAAAGTTAAGTGCCAAAGACTATTAAAAACTTTAGTAATTATGAAAATTTCGAATATATCATATGACGAAAACAGGGAAAGAATGCAGAATGTCCAAGAAAATTAAGTTCTCGTAAAACGAAGTTTACAACCTAATTCTTCCATTTATTCCCATGTACTTAGTATGATAAGAAATTGCTATAACTTAAGGATTATTTGCGCTTTTGGATTGAAACTTCCCTCTCCGTTAGCTGTCATTGTGTAGTATTTGATATTATTGCAAAACACATGAACATCCCGTCTTTTTCCACTGTACTCTTTATGTGAAAAGTTCAGGTTACAAATTGACTGTATAACTCGTTAATTTGTAATTTCAACTGTTGTAGAAATATACTGGTGGCTACGAGTCTGGAAAAAGAATGAATATTCTATGGAGTATTTAAGAAAATTATAAATATTAATATTCTATTATTTTCTGCTTTGCATACTTTTGTGATTGATGGTAATTACAACAATCAAATTGTCAATTGATTTCTGAGGGCATAGTTAAATAAATTTAAATAAAATGACAACTATGTAAAAATCTATATTGAATTCAAGAAAAGAGCCTACTGCATTGCCTAGTTTGTAGCGCGCTCGACGTCAATGCGAGTGGTTCCGGGTTCGGTTTCCGGTGAGGTTAAAAATTTCGGTGTTGACCCAGAATCCTGAGGACAAATGGTGAGCTATTTGAATAAAGGAAGTAGTAGACTGTGGTCCTGAAATTGAGATGCACGGTTGTGAAGAGACTCTACGCTGATCACTTAACCATCTACTACAACGTAATATATCCGTGTGACAGGCCAGAGCACTTAAGGGGCTGTCGCACCGTCCGGTTTAGTTTAGTATACTGTAGAGTTCGAGAAAATTTCTCAACAATACGTTCACAACTTACCCTAATAGGGATATATACGAGTGTGGTCATGCTTCCAAGTACTGCCGTGCGTCTGTATTCCGTAATTATTGACGTGAGTGAGTCAGTTTTTTTATTAACTCCTAAAATAAATGCAGAGCTTCTAAAGCGGGCTCGGAACCATTCCGTTCAGTGGACTACGACTGTAATTGAACCCAAGACCCCGCGCAATAAATGTTGACGTGGAAGAGCTATAAACTTAGTGATGTTAATTTTTCTTAAAGAAGAGAGACACGAAAGGAGACCTTAAAAGAAACGTCCTCTATCCCTACACACAACCATCGCTCCTGAAAATGTTACTTGCAATATATTAGTGGTGGTCATGAATTCTATTCTAGTGTAGGTCTTTTTCGCTAGAAAATTTACCTTTCTAAGAGAGCACTCACCTAGCTATCTTGCTCACCTACGATGAATAAGTGGTTTCCCTATTCACTTTGGTCGTAGGGTTAATTGCTATTCTAACAGGAACTGGTCTCTTGCACCCTTATATACTTATACACAACCTCCCTTGCGTTCATTTCTTGCATTATTTCCTGCAGAAATTGAGCTGAAATACCATGAAGTTGAGCACTATTGAAGTAAGTCGATTCAGTCTCTTCCAGAGAATGCCTTTTTCGATAGTTAGCTTCTCTTCAGAGCCAAGGAACATTAGGATTACTAACACAAACAATTTCCCCTTAGATTGTTTTTCTTAGTATTATCTATTGGAACACCTCCATAATCCAGAACATAATTAAGTATTTTTATCGATTACTTTTCCGACTTAACATGCCGCACTAATGAGCTTGCCATATATAATAACCTTATTTATGTAGTTCTGTTTTGTTTCTGAAAAACAAAGAAGTGAGCCGATTCTTTATTCGTTGTCTGTTGTAGTGACAAACGAAATGATAATTTGCTGTTATTCTTATTGTTATGTAATAATGTAATTTCTTTATTAACTACCACAATATAATTTGATAAATATACCGGATTTGTGATAAATGTCAAAAGATACGAAAGAGCAAGTCAATAATAATAAATGCACTTGTACTACTTCATACGACAACTCTTAGTACATTATGTTTTATTGTAAAAAGTAATGAATGTCTATTTATTTTAATTGCTGTGGTTAATGATGTTTCAGTATTGTTATATTGTATGACTACGGTTCATAATGTCATCTAGTACTAATCTATTTTGGTTGAAGTATTATAGTACCAACACTCTATCCAGGAAAAGAAAAGCAAGATTATCATAAGTATATAGAGTAAGCTAACCTGTCAGTTGGTTGCACTTTAGTTACTACTCAACTTGTAACCAAATATTTTTATGCGTATCTTCCAGTTTATGGGGTACATCAATATTTTACGGTTTTCGAAGGAACTTCAATACGATGTGAATTTGTGCTTTTTAGATAGGTTATATTATTTATACGAAGTTTATAGATGCCTTATGTCAATGTACTGAGCGCTTGCATACGTAATGGCTTTTTTCTTTGGTGAGGTGGGGGTGGGGTGATAGGTGGGTTGAATGCTACAACGTTATTATTCATAAATGATGTTAATGATCTTCGTTTTCGGCATTAGTAAGCAATAACGTTTTCGATGCGTGACTTTTTCAAATACTTTTCAGTTATTTACATTGTTAAATCCAACATTGTAGTTTAGATTTAAATAGCGTAACTATGTCAGAACGCCCACTGGTCAGATCACCCACTTCTGAAAATGGTCAGAACGCCCACAGAAACGGTCATATCGACCACCAAAATGGCAAAACACGCAAATTTAGAAATGGTCAAAGTGCCCACCGGTCAGAACGCCTACTCATAAAAATGACGACAGCGTTCACTAAAATGGTCAGAATACCCAAATGCATAATCGGTCAGAACGCCCACTTCTGAAAATGATCAGAACACCCACCGAAATGTTCAGAAAACCCACCACTCTGAATGTGTATCGGTCAGAACGCCCACCGAACCGAATATCCAAACATAAAACAATTAAGAGCGTCCAATGCTGAAAACGTAATATCGCCTACTCTTAAATAACGGTCAGAACGCCCACTCTTAAAACGGTCAGAACGCCCACTCTTAAAACGGTCAGAACGCCCACTTTTAAAAAGGGTCAGAACGCCCACTCTTGAAAACAATCAGAACGCCCAGCCTTGATAACGGTCAGAACGCCCACTTTAAAAAGGGTCAGAATGCCCACCAAAATGATCATGATCCTCACAGGTTAGAAAATACAAACATACCAAGGTACACAGTTAATACTTTAATTTGTTGCAGTTTAATACTTATATTAAATCTATATTGAACAAACGTAATGGAAAGAACCTCGGGAAAACCTTCACCAAGTCTACCAGAAAGAACGCCCAATCGTGAGTCGGAGTCCAGTCGGCGGCTGTGCACATAAGCTAGCACCAGGCTACAGCAGCGAGTATACTACTTATATGAGACTGTTGCATTCTCGTGTGTTTCTTTTTCTAAGCATAATTATCTGCTGTGTGTTATTATGTTGTTATATTATGTGCACTCATAATAATAGCTTGGTATGTATATTTATGTTTGAGTGGAAGGAAAGTATACCGACCTTAACCCCGCCATAGTAAATAAGGCGAAATAAATGAAAATATAATTGCAACAAACGCTAATAAACGATTCTAGAAATGTGGCTATCTGATCAATCATGGGCACATCGGTGCAATTCTAAAAACGGTAAAATTATTTTGTACGTTTCAAAAAGACCCTATTAATAAATTTGCATTTCTCAATAAGTGTAATATATCGCCTTAGAAAAACGCATCAGAAGCGAAATCTATATCATAATAGAAAAGGGAAATTGAAAACACATCACATTAAAGCAATATGAACAAAATAAAATATTCGTTGAAATATAATTTAAAATTCAAGCTGTTCTCAACGTGCAAATAAAAACATGATAAGTGTAGTTAATTTCATTATATTAGCTTTTAAATACATTTTTTATTTAATTAACTTGGAAAGGCACATATGAAGCGTAATTTAAGAAACCATTATCATATTCAGCCGTTTTCTATCCACTGCTGGATAAAGGCATCCCGCTTTTCTTTCCACTTATCTCGCTCAGCTGTAATCCTCATCAATGCAGCTCCTGAAAAACGTTTAATTTCATCTACCCATTTGGACGTTGTCTCGGTCGTTTTTTTCCCTTTGGGAATCCAATGTAATACATTAGTCGTCCATAGTTGTTCCTATCATGCATCTTATCATAACTCTTTGTGTGAGTCGTTTGCGCATTCAATGTCCAAGTTTCACAGTCGTATATTATCACAGGTAAGATACATTGACTATAATCTTTACTCTCTAGACACGTTGGTAGTTTGCTTTTGAAAATAAAATGTGATCTTCCAAGCGAGCTCCACGCCATTTTGCATTTTCTATTTATTTCATCCCTCAACTTAGCATACGTTGATTTGAGCTCCTCTGGGTAAACATACTCATTAACTATGTCTATTGTCTGTCCGTGACTCAATATTTCCTTCTTTGCAGCATGTTTATTGTACATTACTTTTGTTTTACTTAAATTCATTGTAAGACTTATTTTCGAATTTCGGTGGGCGTTCTCACCATTTTCAGAAGTGGGCGATCTGACCAGTGGGCGTTCTGACCGATTTTGCATTTGGGCGTTCTGACCATTTTGGTGAACGTTGTTGCCATTTTTGCGAGTGGGCGTTCTGACCATTTCTGAATTTGCGTTTTGGTGGGCGATCTGACCATTTAAGTGGGCTATCTGACCATTTAAGTGGGCATTCTGACCATTTTAAAAAGTGGGCGATCTGACCAGTGAGCGTTCTGACATAGACCCTAAATAGCATGTTTCGATGTACCACCTTTCATAAACAGAACGCTTGAAATTAGAGAATTCGTTGTGATACAGATATCTAGTGAAAATCAACGTAAGGAGTAAGATGCAGCGTTATACAATTTCCGATGCAGTATATGGTAAATTACTTAATCTTTGATTATTCGTTTATTGATATATAATGTGTTTGAAAGACAGCTTCACCAAGGGAATAAATTGTTATGAGAGACGTTTATGTCACAATGCTAGCACTGAATAAATATCAGAAGTTCCATTCGTCAACCTATTTCTACTTATTAAATACTAATTGTTTTATAGTGTTAAATATATGTGATAATCAGGGTGCTATTTAGATCTTCCCCCAAATTCAGAAGTTAACTTATAATAATACTATACTCCCCTTCCAAAAACCTCTCCTTCAAAATTTAGTAAATGTAACTAACGCCCTTTGACTTGAAAGCCTCGATATATCAGTAACGCTCTCACAGGTCTGTTTTCAGATCAGTAAAGAAAGAAGATTGATTTTAGGAAAGACAAACGATACTTAGGTAATTGAGTTCTTGAAAAAAAGTATGACGTCAGGTGCTAGGAGCCTAGACAAGACTACAAGAAAAGTATGCAGACACTTCAATAGATATCAACAATATTCGAAGATGGGTGAGACAGTTTTGAGTAGAAGAAACTCAGAAGAGGCTAAGAGTAGGCCAGAAACAGCATTTACCATTGTGAAAAAAGAAAGATTTGCAAGACACCACATTTAAGCTATTTCTAATGTGACCATCTGGTAATTGTGTTATATATTTTAGTGTGTTTATAGTGCAATGGAAAAACTATTCTAGCCACAGGCTTATACAAATATTTGCACTAAGTAAATGTCAATGACTTCGTTCTTTTTTACACTATCGCGAGACCAGTTTTTAACAGCTCGATGAATACTTCACAGACATTTCACAATCATCTGCGTTTTACAAGATATTTTACTTTTCCTGGCTTTTGTAAACTTTGTGTCCCACATGCGTTGGTGACGATCATGTTCATTGTTTATTAACATAAGTGCGGCCACTTTGGATACGATTAAATACACGGTATAATATGCAAAGCATTTGTGCGGAAAGGAAAGATAATCGAGAGAAAATATAACCTTAAGTACTTCATTAATATATAGGAAGAAAGCTGGTAGTAATCTTCCGTAAAAGTTGTTGTAAAACCTATAACTGTGGGTAATCCTCGTTATCTACTGTATCATGATCTTGCCCAGGAGGAGAAACGCTGGCATATTTTATTATTCATTTGTTTATGGCTCAGGGTACTATCAGATATGTGTTGATTCTAGATACAGTTAGTTTCGTCATTACGTACCCGATTATGGAGATTACCATGGTGGCTAGACGGCATTACATCTGGCCTCAACTTTCATTCATTTTGCATTCCTTTCCTTTTTGAAAATGGACTCGTTTTCGTCAGTCAAAAGTTTATTAAAGGTTAAAAATATTGATTGGAGTTAAAATGTATCCCCCTTTACCATACGCTGGGTACTACCACTGTGAATGTGTGTTCTCCAATGCGGTCCATCTTATTAGGATTTTTATGCAACTAGGTTCATGTATCAAGTATATAATGTAGGAATATGAATACGAATTTTTACACAGATATTTTAAAGAAAAGGTTGAATACAATGGCGAACATCTCGCTATAAAAAAAACTTATTTTCATCAGGTTACGTTTGAAATGCCAATATATTTAAGGTATATGGATACGTTACCTTTATTATTTCAACCTGTTGCTCTCACTGAAAGAGAAATCTTCTGAAATGCTTATTATTTTTACACTTTCCTTAGCATGTCGTCTTATTATAATCTAACTTGTATTCCCTTGTCATGTCATGTTGACTTCGTGGTGGGCAAAGACCGCGTGCATGGTTTTTCTCGGTGTTCTTCCATTTCCTCCCATTTCCTTCATTCCACCTATTCTCCCATCATCATCAATACGGCGTGAGTCAAATTTACCTTATGGTCATAAATAAAATTTAATTCTAGCTTGTACACGTATTATAATTTCGTTGTATGTCATAACAATAAATACTGAAAGGACAGAAACCCATATTGGAGGTGGTTATCCAAATTGATGTCTCATGCAAAGGTTATGGTGTTGAGTGGAATTAGTAATGTAAATTAAAAAAACAGTTTTTCAAAAACTTATATTGTTTTAGAAAAAAACCTTAACCCTCGTTTTTTTCTAAATTTAGTTTTTGTTTTTAAAAGACCACAATTTGTAACACTGCTAACGCCTCTTTAAGAAAAAAATACTTTTATGTAGGTACTTAAGAAAACATACAACATAAGTTAAACCCTAGATAGCGTAAGATTACAAATATTTTTGGGTATATATGAGGTATCCGATTAGTCATGCTCATATGTTACATAAACTGTCTCACAGGTTTAACATTCATGGTCAATTCTTATCCTTAATTAAAGATACCTAACTGACCACCAGCACCGTGTTGTTCTGTCTGGGGCTGCTTCTCAGTGGTGTCCTATTACATCTGGAGTACCACAGGGTTCCGTCCTCAGACCCTTGGTTTTTGTTCTGTTCATGGACGACCTTATGGACCATTATTCTGAATCTTCAAGCAACATTCTTATGCATACTGATGACTGTAAACTTCTTAGAGAAATTAAAACTCTTGATGATATAACACAACTGCAGTCAGATATTGTAATTTTTGGCTTCGTGGTGCGATACATGGCAGCTCGAAATTAACACTGATAAATGTACTATCCTCACAATTATTCTTAAGAAACGTCCTATTCAGAGTTCGTATCATCTTAACACAACCCTTCTTACCAAAATTTCATAACATAAAGATCTCGGTGTTTTGATCGACTCAAAGCTGGCTTTTGAGGATCATGTTACAATGTCTACTAAAAGGCCATGAAACTTCTAGGTTTATTTTATAGTTGATTTGAAGGATCCTACAGCTCTTAGTTTATTTTACAAGAGTTACATATCTCCACACCTTGAATATTGCACTCATATCTGGGCTATGGCGTCTCCCACGGTATTGTCCAAGGTTAACAGAGTGTTGAACTTTTTCTTGGCTATTGTTCGCTTTCGTGTCCCATTCACACGCAATTTCAACAAGTAACAACTCTTAGAAGTCCTTCATATTGAACCTCCTTTACCAAGTTTATATTTTCAGACTTCGAATACCTCTATAAAATTGTTAATGGGCATTCCAGATCTCCCGATATTCTTCACGCGTTGTATTTTAGAGTTCCTGTTAGATCTACTTGCAGTAATGACCTGTTTGCTTTCGAACACCCAGGCTTGCTATTATACAGCGTTCCCTAATTTACAGATTGCCATCTCAGTATAACAGAGATATCTTGATTTTGCTTTACCATATAACCTTTTTTTGAAAAAACAAACAAAAAAAAATGGTATCAATATCGGATTTAAGTTGAGGTAATGATTTTGTCTTTCTTTATTTCTTGTTATTTTTTTTTGTTTAAGTATTTGTTCATTTTTTTACCCTTTTTGTATTGATTGTTTTTATTTATTGTTTGACAAGTCAGTGTAAAATGGTCATTAGTGCTGTATCTGGGTTTCAGTGTTGCTAACTTTATGTTTCAAATGTCTTGCGTATCGTATCTGCCCCAAACTTAGCTTAAACATCATACACGTACTTCATAGGAGAACGTTTTAGGTGCCCCAAAGATACAAACATCCCGATTGACAGTGTTAGCCAACCTATTTTAAAATTCAACATATAGAAATGTCTTCATTTATACAAATCTACACGTGTGCATTAATTTATACCAAAATTTGCATACATGTGCATTAGGTACTGGGACAGGTCATAGACGTACTTCATACGCTGCAGTTATCAGTGTTGCCTACCATTTTCCAGAAAATAACATTTCCAATTGCGTTCACGTTGTTGGATGAATCAGCACAATTTTTTTAATTTACGTACTAAAACACGTCATAGAGGTAATTCAGGTCACATAGTTGACAGCATTACCAATCATTTTTAAAAAAAATATATATTTAAAATCGCTTCCATACAGTTCAACGTATGCACACAAAACTTTGAGTATACATATTTGACACAATCGAAACATATTGTGGTTATTTCTGTACCCAAGTATCCAGTTATCACCGTTGCCACCCTATTATAAAATTTATTTTTTCAAATGATAGCTATTACTATAATTTAAAAAGCGCTGGGGGATGCACGGGACGTGGCTACGTTATGATATTATTGGAAATATTACTTCTCAGAGCCCTATTGCAACAAACTCATTGGAAGAAACACATATGTAGTTGTTCGTTTACAACAGTATTCATTATGGATTAATAAAACTGTTTTTAAATATGCATATAACAAAATATTGTTTGTTACACAGTATGTATATTTGTATACAATTACAGTGTGGGGCAAGGCTTGGAGTTCGGAGCATGAGGGAGCAATCCCCCCAGTTTTTATAGTGGAACACAATGTACTTGTAAAAGCAAACATACGAGTATCTGTGCCATTGAATAGAATCAGATAATTTCTCGGAATTTTCAACTACATATAATTAATATTTGGGGACGGTAATTATGATAAAAAAATATACATCTTCCGTGAATAATACCGTGATTAGAAATTAAAGTACTATGTACGGAATGGGAATATATTTCGGTAAGAATTCATAGTTTTTCAGTTTACAGTATAAATACCTTCGAAGTTGTATTATTTCTAGGTACTTGATATTCCTATAAAACAAAACATGCCGTCATTTCTCTGAAGGTTTGTTGCTATTTTATTAGAAACTTCACCAAATAACTTCAGTCCGTGTGCTCTTAGTTAATCCCTTATGTATGACAGGGTGAAGATATAGGAATCATGGCAATGTGACAGTGAATACATAAATAATCTCATCATTTTCCTCGTAAGGCTGCAGGAAATCAAAGAAATGGTAAATTGGGGTGAATGTCTGAGAATTTTAACTACAATCCTTCTGAATATATTGATTTTCTGCAGCGTAAAATAATAAATGTTTATTGTTTTTAAAATATGTTGAAAAATAAAATAAAAAATGCCATGATTTTATTAAAAAAACTTCACATAAGAAAACACTATGTGGAATATGTTCACAAGTAATATCGAACTTATATTCACCAATAATATATTCAATGCTAAATGCTACCTGCAAATGGTCCAGGGATTTGTGGTCTGAGTGGAAACGGGAGTTTTCTCTTGTTATTCGAACAAGTTGAGGCTACAGCAGCAAGTGTTGGTCAATTGTTCAAATATTTGGTAATTGGATTTACCGACAATCTACTTCACAGCATTACACTTCTATCTGTAGGGTCACCTGAAACAACTTGTGTAGGCTGCGAAAATACATGACATACGTTACTTGGAGCAACACATCTTGGAGGGCTCTCGTTCTATATAGATATTCTTGTACGTTCGTATAACAAGTGCGCTAAGCGCACTCTGCTCTGTTTTCAGCAACACAAACAACAAAATAAACATATTAATGATCTTCTGGAGATATTTCCTTCAACTTCTGGGTCTATAACGTTTAAAAAAACATCTATGTAAAATTAGTTTAAGGAAATGTACAGTTGAAAAGATCCTGCTCTTTGTTGATATTCAACGTGACCCTCTTCCCATCTATAATATTTAACAGTGATCCAAGATGACATATTTCAATCTGGTGGTTATGTTCCAGACTTCTGCTGAAACGCAAGCCCACTCAGCTATTCTTTGATAGAGTGTTCGAATATTCCATTTTGTTTTTCATTCTTTCTTTAGTAAGAATCCTGGAACTTTAAGACTTAGCCTGTAGAACATAAGGAGAATGTATACTTACTACCTAAGTACCTGTGATACAAGTATGTAGAAACTTGGTGTTTCTTGTAAGTTGTGTAATACCATAAATTTTACTTGAAACATAATCCTTTCTCAGTATATACGTAGTTTGTTCCATTACTAAAATTTCTTTCTTTATTTAAATGTCTTTGTACTTTAACTACCAATAAATACGTGCGATACAAACCAAACTTGTTTCTAAACACATAGAAAGGGTAGAAAACGAAGACAAGCAGTATCCTTACCTTCTAACGATGCCGTTGAATTCACTTAGTTGTCTGTGTATCTTGCTTCACGATTTACCAGAGTGTCGTTATATTATGAATTTGGTAGTATTGTGCTGAAACAAATAACGAAAACTCCTTCAGGATTTCGCGGGTAGTTCAATCAATATCCATATTGAATCCATTGTGCTGATAAAACATAAAAATAACTTTGCACGCGATATATCTGTTACTTTCTCATAATCGTTTAGGGGCGTGGAAATAAATATAGTCCAAATGTTACGTCAATGTGACCTTAAACTAGGATACACGTGTGTGAGTGAGTGGGTGGGGTTAAGACTAATATACATCACTCAGTTTATGAATTCTGTCTCCTTGAAGACAATATAAGAGATAGAGGAAATACTTGATGCAACCATGTCACTATTTAATATGTAAATTAATATACAGGGTGATTAATAATTTCGTGAAACATCTTAAGTCTTAATTAATCATGATGTACGTAACAAATACCGATTCTAATTATGTGAAATGGAAAATTAAGTAAATAATTTTTCTTTACTTACATCACATCCCATTAAATGTGTCCTTCTTTGGAGATGGGCCGTCGAAATTCCATTTCATTCCTCACACGTGGTGGTTGAGCATCATCTTACAAATCAGCTGCAAATTAGTGGCAAATGATAGCAAGTACGCGCAGGCGCAGCCACAGTGATAGACTAAGATAAATTTGGCTTCTGTCCATGTAAGAATTTCCACTATTTATTGCATAGTGTAGAAATAATGAATAGTTTTAGGGCGTAACAGAATCAGGAATCAGGAATCTTAAGGCTGATAAAACTTCTTTTATTCGTAAGTCTGATCTATCGTTTTGATGATAATTTTGTAATTACGTGTGATATTCATGACATGAGATTACACTTTTTTTTCTACGCATTGTATTTTATTTTATACATTTATCTTGCTTACTTTTGATCATTATAATGCATTGTTACTTCCAATTAAAAAAATCGCCATATTGTGTAATGATAAACGTGTGAGATTATAAAAGAATCTTGGTTAAATCAGTTGACTATATTCACTGCTTAGCTTTGTATAATGACTTTCGTTGCAGCGAGGTTCTACTGTAGTCACCAGGGACAGGTGGAAATATTGTTATTGCTTGGAATTAATAGTTTTTTATGAATGAAAACAAAAGTTGGATTCTCTATAGTTGAGTGATAAAGTCAGATACTTGTACATAGAGAGATTATTTCAGCAATAAATGTTCCCTAGTTTCTATATAAAAAGAAATGTGTTCATTATTTTAACCGAAATATAATTGGATGGTGATTAGCATTAGTGATCTAACGCCAAAACTTATTCAGACCATTCCTTCAATGCTTCCAGAAAGATCTACTTGAGCAAAAATGGTCCATGTGCTGCCAGCTAGTGGCAGTTAAACGAAGCGCCATCTGCCTATATCATATTTCCATTTTAACAAACGTGATCCAATTATTTCAGTTTGTGATTTTGGCTCTTAAATAATTATTACTAATCGCCGTCCAGTTAAAGTTACCCCACAATTAATTCTTGTCTTGATTGTGAAGGTGTTCAGCTATGTTCATGGTATTTACCAGAGATGTTGCACGTCTTTCTCTCTTAGAGTCAGTTCTACAATCGACCGCTAAACTTCTAGTCAGCGCTAAGCTGAGGCCAACTCTCATTGGCCTAAAATCAGACTTGACCTCAACGTAGCGCTGACTAGAAGTTTAGCGGTCGATTGTAGAACTGACCCTTAGTCCCGATGTAAAACCACACGTTTGTCCCAGCCAGCTCATGTACCACCAAAGAAAGTACCCACAAGTGAAGGCTTTGCGTTCTCACGTATGTTTACCCGTGCTCGTCACTGGCGACAATTGCGGTAATAGTTGTCGCCATTGACGTCTATCTAAAATGATACTGGACTGCTCGATACCGTTAAAAAAATAATGAGTATCTGAAGCCAGAGAACAGAGGGGACAGTAACTAATGATCGTCCATTTTCAGTCTAATCCAATATGAACCAAATTTTCAGTTCCCAGTATTTTGCCCTTGTTATCGTTATGCGTACAGTCCACGTGCATCTCAAGAATTAAGCGGGTTTTTTTTTTAAGCCAAACAGACAAGGGTAAAAATCTGAGTTAGAACTGAAATGCATTTTTCATTAGACCGAAAATGGACCAACGAGATTAAATGTTAGCTCTGGCGTCTATCTTTAGAAACTAATCGAGCACTCTAGTATCGTTATGTACAGCTGAATGAATCGTACGTTGATCCTGCAGAATCTGTGCTGATATGGCATCTGGGAATTGCAAAGAACCACCACCTTCGTTTCGCAATGAAGAACGTTTCTTCCAAGAAAATGGAACCGTTTGTAGTTGAACTAGACATATGCAAAGGTGGTGGAGGACATCACGTGATTTCTTGTTAACGATGTAAAAACTCATCGACTTACACTCAACATTGTACAGCTATGGACAAAAGTTGTAACGCATGTCTTTATAGAGAATATTTTCCATGGTTTCCTGTGTGTAACACCTATGAACAAAATTAAGATGAGTCATTCTCATTAGCTTACAAAAATATCCATCTACGGGATATGAAACGAGGGAACTTTACAACTTGGTGAGATTTTTGGACTTAACAAGCAAACATGCCGATGGGGCAGAAAAAGGTTCTAAATTTTCTTCTTCCATCATGGTTAGAATGTCAAAATACTCGAGCGCAATCACTTTGGGAGACAGATGATTCTTGTTTCTGGTGAATGAAGAAAAAGTGTGGAAAGCAAATACATAGGAATGGGTACTGGTTGAAATAATGAAGGAATCGAAACCTAAATGTATACAAATTGTTCCTGATTATATTGCCATATCGATATGCATTTACATGTCCTTCATTATTTTAAAACAAAATGGCGTTTTCAGGCTATTGCATCAGCAGCCTATACTAATGTCACACACCATTCTCTCTCACAATAATACATTTACGGCAAAACTGACTCCAGAAACGTGTTTCCCGTCAAATTCTAGCCCAGAATGACATATTACACGAACCCCTTCTCATTGAAGAAAACCAATTGATATTCAATATGGCGGACTTCGAGATAGCGGTCATGAAGAATATACCCTCCAACAGGTAGCACTTTTCACTCAGTACCCATTACTATGAATTTGATTTCCATTTCTTTAGGCATTTTACAAATATAAAGCTCAACACTTTCCAGAAACACCAATCTGATTAATTATTATTATATCGTCGATATCTCCCAAAGTAATTGCCCTCGGGTTGCCAAAATGTGCATGTGCACATATTTTGACATTCTAACCATGATGGAAGAAAAAAAAACTTTTTTGTGCCCTATCAATATGTTTGCTTGTTAGAATTTTTTGCCAACGAAAGTTTTTTTTTTTTAATATCACCCGCCTTTTAGCCAAATATCACAACAATATTTCCCACAAAAGTACATGTTATGTACAAATTTATGCGAGTCAACAAACATATGCGATATTTTAATATATTTATTTTTGCAATTAAAAAAAAAAGTTATAGACGCGTCAAAACTTTTGTCCATGACTGTACCTAATGAATGTATTTGAGAAAATGTTTGCAGTTTACAGAAGATTTCATGCTTGTCTAATAGAAAACGTTGACAACGAAACTCATATGTGACATGTATTACGTCACTATTTGTCGAGATGTGTCCCATTTTTGTGACGATGAGGAGGCTGTGAAACATCTCTACCCTCGGAACTATTTTTGCAGAGAAACATTTTCTTCTTATTTCGATCTGAGAAATTCGCACCTTAATTTATGACTTTCACATCTTAAAATAAAAACACCCTGTATATATGGGGTGTTGGAAAAATAACGGATGTTGTATGCATATCACCAGGTAGGGAACCGCAAAATAAAAAGAAGAGCCTTTGACAAAATTTCGAAAAATAAATAGTTCCCAAACTAGAGCCGTGCAAAATTTGCGGGGGTGACGTCATATCTCTGGTTTAGCAAATCAGCAAAGTTTCTGCAGGAAGGTTGCTGCTTTAAACAGATTTCTATGCTTGTCCTGTTAAATCACATTAATTCATTGACAATGAAATTCTTACGCAGAGAAAGCTGGTCCATCGTACGTTTTGTGTATTTGTCGAGATATTTCTTAATTTGTAAAACGAATTGAATTGAATTTTATTTATGGTCTTTAGCCATCTAAGGCTCAGGCCGGGATAGAGAAGGGAAAAGGATTCGGGAAGGTGTCGGCCAGGACCTATGTTGAAGGTGTCATCCCGGCATTTGCCTCGAGTGACTGAGGAAAAAACCTATCAGGATGGTCGGCCGCTGTGATCGAACCGTCCACTTCTCGAATGTTACGCCAACCACTGAGCTATGGCGGCTCGGTCATTTGTAAAACAAAAGTTCAGTATGTATTTTTCGAATTTTTTGTCTGAGGAATCTTTTTATTTTATTTTATTATTTTTTTAAAATTTATTTGCAGCTCTCCTACACGATGGTATACTTTAAATCCGTTACTTTTCCAACGCCCGGTATATTTCTACATGACTGGATTTAGAGGGATACTTCAAAATTTCCCCTTGTAGAAAATACACAGTAAAACATTTACACTTACACCATACTTCACATAGGAAAATCGTTGAAAATCTAACAACAGCCATATCGAATTGTTCGATATTCCAAGATAGAAAAAATAGTACGCTCCTAATTACAAGTGGTCACAAGTTTATAAGATTGAACAACTGAATAAAGAACTGGAAAAAAAGAAAAACTGATTAAATGTTTTGTATGACGTCTTGTTACACAAAGAGGAGAGGCAGAAGTAAAGAAAATTGGAACTTTTCAAATATGGACAGGAAGAAGAATGGGGAAGAGCAACCAGGACAAAACATACGTCATGAGGAAGTGCTGAAATGAGTAGGTGAGAGACGAACGACAATAGAGAGGGTAAAAGAAACTGGTTAGGGCATTAGAAGTTACACGAAAATTGTATACTAGGAGGAATTCAAAGTATGTTTAAAGGAAATACGGCAAAGAGAAACTATGTAAATTCTAGACCGTATTAAAAGACATAATTCATACACAAAAACTACAAGAAAACAACAAGGTAGGGTGAATGGAGGAGGTTAAACCCAAGGTGAAAAGCCTGCCTCAGAATATTACTAATAGCATTTAGATACGAACGATTTAAGAGCAAACTACAATTTCAATGCTACATATTTCACTTCTCAGCTGGCAGTATTATCATCAGCACTCTAAATATATATTTACTAGCTACTATGCTCACCCGTTGGTGCGGGGTCAACACTTTTCGTTAAGTTTTCCTTGAAATGTGGTCACTACGCTTATATGTTGTGACTACTACTACTACCTCTGCCATACGCTGCTGCGTCGTTTCTAGTTTCTAGAATTACTTGAAGTCTTTACGCACCAGAGTGAATCACACAGCACTGCAAAACTATCAACTAGAGGATAATAAGATCGGAAAAACTTCATTAACTAACGCTATGGCTTATGGAACTCGCAAGTTCATCGCCTAAGTAACAAGCGTTCGCCATTGGATTCTATCCTGGGCAACATCAAGCCAGTTTGCATCACAAACACCTACTTCTCGAAGATCCCTTCTAATATGGTCATCCCAACGATGTCTCGGTCTTCCTGACGGTCTCTTTCTCTCCGGCTTATCAACAACGATGGAATATAATCTTCGTTTTCTCCCCATCCGAGCTACATAGCCTGCCCATCTTAGCCGTCATGATTTCATTATTGTTACAACAGCTGGGGAATCGTACAGTCCGCAGAGTTCTTCATTATGCAGTCTCCTCTATTCGCCAATCATCTCGTCCCGTATATCTATCTCTAAAGCTTATTTTCAAACACTCGTAATTTATGTTCATCTGCTAGGGTCGTACTCCAACTTTCACAACCGTAAAGTATTACCGGTAAAATAACCGTTCTATATATTTTCAATTTCAACTTCTTTGATATTAATCGCGAGTATACGAGATTCTAAATTGAATAGAAACAGGAGTTGTTCGATGGTAAGTTATTATTTCTTTCGTTAGCTCGTTTTTGCTTCTTGCATATGCTCCCAAGTACTTAAATTTGTTTACTTTCTCTATGACCTCATCCCTAATTCTTATGTCTTAATTTCCTTCATTCCCTGTGTTTCGGCTTATTATCATGTATTTTGTTTTATCCATGTTTACCTGTAGACGTATCTCATCACACGCTTCTACTAAGACATCGGTATTACTTTGTAGTGCATCTATATCGTCTCCTATTAAATCTACATCATCCGCGTACACGAACAGTTGAATCAAGCCATTTAATGTTAGCCCGTTTTTGTCCCCTTTAATTTTTAGAATCACATATCGAGGGTTAACACCGTGACACCTCGTATCTACAATTTTTGTCACCTAAAGTTAACAAATTAGTGAAAGGAAAAAAGAAAAAAAAATGGCGGACTTTCCAGTTGAAACTTAGCACCAAATAAACCAAGAAGTAAACTGACAGTTTACTTGTTACGAAATTTCGACTGGAAAGTCCGCCAAATTGTTTTCTTTTAATAACAACTACTTTAGGTGACAAAAATATTGTAGATAGGAGGCATCAATCACGTTGTTTCAAATCCTCTGCGAATCTCGAAAATATATTTAACATATTACAGGGTTCCCACTCATTTGCCAAGATCAAATTCCCTGACTTTCCCAGGTCACAACTCAGAATTTTCCAGGTACACCATTTTGTATATATATCATAAATCCAATGCAAAATAAAGATACATCAAAATATTTCACTGTATTCTTTTCTTAAATTGCTTCATGGTTGGCACATTAGCCTCCAAGTAATTTCAAAAACGATCTAACATTAAATGGTCACTGTAGCTAAATGAACTTCAAACAATAAGCTATCAAATTCCCTAACTTTTCCATGTTTTCAGACATTTTTAGTGAAATTCCCTGACTTTTTAGTGCTAAGCTGGATTCCCTGACTTTTCCAGGTGAGTGGGAACCCTGATATTATTACGAAAACTTCTTGATTGATCACGAGTATACGCATTTTTTTTTTTAAGAAAAGTATGTTTCTTTTAACCAACTATCCTAAAAAAAATATATATATTTTTTTTAGGACGAAACAACGTGTTGAAAAATATCGGAAGCGGAAAATTGTGGTTTGTCTGAAACAGCAGAAAATTTCCTGCGAGTACATTGGGTAACGATAGGATCTTTTCGCCATTTTTACGAGAAATCCGCATCAAAAGGCACCGATAAAAATGACTCGAATTACTAATTACTAAGGAAATTAAAAACTAATCGGACAAAATTGGAAGTGGTTATCCAAATTTGCAAATTTGGATGCGGATATGTTGAACGGTTATAAAAGATTTTACCTAATATTCATACATCATTGTTTGACACACACACACCTATTCAATTTGAGTTCTAATAATATTATTATTCAACAATAGAAATATAATTCCAGTCATTTAGAACAAAAAACAAATTAATTGTCGTGTTCTACGTCGTTATGAACACGACAATGTTTTAAGTGTCCACATCAAATAATGATTATGCAATTACATGTGTTTCAATTTGTAAAAACATCAATTGTGGACCATTCTGCGAGCACGTGAATCCAGTGGCGGTTTTTTCTATAAGACACATTCATTGGGTATGACGTGAAGTTTATCTACGTGATGTGGAAGGAATATCAATATGCAACCTATCTGTAAGAAATCCTATGTTTTTTCTAGAGATTATCGTCGATTAAAAAAAAAATGCTTTTAAAGCTTCATTCCGACATCGCACCTCGTATTTGTGACAATTTTCGATCGCTGTCTGTCTCAGAAAAAGACCTCCCCACAGAAGAATATGTCTACAGTTGAGAGGTTAGCGGCTTGTTTGAGGACGAGGAGGAGGAGGAACAGAGTGAAGAAGAAAGCAAAAGAAGATGAAGAAATGTGTCAAACTGACTTCAGGCGTTTCAAATGAATGGAAGAGGAAGAGCAGAAAATTACACGAACAATTAAATCAAGCACAACTGAGAGAAGAGAAATTAGAATTCGCTATGAAAGAACAACAGAAGAAACTGCAGCATCTTTTAGCATGAACGCCATCAAGTTGTTTTCCCGCCATCGCTCCTCTTTGCTTCTGACATACACCGGGACCGAATTTGAAGATAAGAAGTATGTGTGTGTGTGTGGCCATGCACCAGATTATGTTAAATCCTGCTAGGCTCAACGAGAAAGTCGAAGTTTGGATTCAATTTTTCAAAAACTTGCCCTGATGGAAACACGATAAATTTGCCTCCAGTTCTGTTGAGAAAAGGACCCTAATAAAAAAGACCGTTTCCAATATGGTCACTTGAATATACAACCAGCTTCGAAGGAAAATGGATGACATACTGAACCGTTTTAGCTGGTCGAGAAGGATAGAAAGCTCTATGGCCGAGTATCCACTGATGCCAAAGGACCTGTTTGCTGTTGGTTGAATGCCCTGCATGCTAAGCCACAGGTGTGGAAATTCCAGTTAATTGAAGTCTGAAGAACTTGTGTATTTTGGCTAGTTATCAGTTGCTGCTTGGAGGACTACCTGGAAGATGGAGAACTTGCTAAGTTAGCTTATTACGACGACATTGTTGCTGGAGCTGTTTGCTGCAGAGTAGATACTTCCGAGAATTCAAGACGTTTTTATATTATGAGTTATGGCATTAGGATGCTTATATCCGTACGAATTGGCACAAAGATCCTACCGCATGTTTTCAATCATGTACAGAAAACTTGGCAATTTTGACAGCATATTTCTGCACGTCAGGTCAACAAAGAAGAAAAAATTCGGTTTTGAAATTGTAGAACCGCACATCATACACATCATGCTTCGCTCAAAGGCAGCAAATGGTATTTGAAAAGAAGAAGAAAAACGTTGTTGATTGTTTCTATTATAATGTTCCTGTCAATGATTGGCTGAGGGAAACCAAGTGTTCTTGTACCTGTCTCATTATGAAGACAGAAGAGAATGACTGTGGGGAACGTATACATTAAATACCCCCTCCATTTTGTAAACTAATTAATTTTGAAGTACGATTATTAAACATAACCGTTTGTTAAAGATGTTCTGTCCTGTGAAGTAGTTTACCACAGCAAGAAATATGAGTGTTTCTGCATCAAGCTAAAAAGTGGAACTTAGGTGAATTTTAACAATTTTTTCATTGATTAGTTTTCACAGCTTATTACAGACTGTGATGTATAATCCAGACTGGAACTTTGAAGGTGTTAACAAAGTCCTCACATGATTAGTATTTGAGTGAAAAGTTAAATATTTGACAATGCCCGTTTTGAACATTGAATTCTGATCATGTCTTAAAAGAAGACAATTTGCTCACTTTTTACAACATGCTTTGTTGTATATTATAATTTTGTTGCATCAATGCTACAGAGAAACTATTTTTCAACTGGAATTTTATGGCACGAGGGACCTTTGAAACGAAGCTGAAGCATTTCGTTTAATGAAACGTGTCCTTCAACGCCATTCAACGGTGTGCAGAGAAGAAAGTTTGTTGCAGTCCAGCAAGAGAAGAGAGAAAGCGAAATTGCGTAATTCTGTGCCAAATAGAAGACAGCAAAAGTGAGTAATCTTTGTGGAATGGATCGATGCACCTGCTTTCCAGGACGGTTCTGCATACGTTGCCGACGACGACTTGGGCCACGACTCTGGACTCCCTCTGGTATTACGGTTGGCAGTGACGCTGAGATTAATTATCTTCCCTCAATCACTGAGGCTGTAGAACTCCCCGCAGGAACTCCAGAAACGCTGAGAACAGAGTGGAAAATAAACCAGAAGAACATCACGAAGACTGTTCGCCAGATCGCGTACTGGAGGAGCATCATGCAAAGTGACGAAAGCTTAGTCGAGGAAAAGGAAGAAGAAATCAAATCTCTTCTACTAAACAGCTCATTCAGCAAGACTTCGATGCTCCCGTTTGTCGTACAAGCGGCAAACCAAGATGAAAATGACTTCCTCGACAAGAGCTTGCGAAACGCATACCATCACTTAAAACAGGAACGAAGAAGAATGAAACGCTTCAGAAACAAAAGGAACGAATTGTTGCTGCAAATAGGTTGCCCACATATTGCTTCAGTAGCACCTCCGCCACCTGCTGAGCAAGAAGTTGAAGAAGAACAACCAACTGTGGAACCACCACCAACCCAACAAGAAGCAACGGAACAACAGCAGCAACAACAACAACAACAACAACAACAACAAGAAAGAACAAGAAGGCGGCGAAGAGTCATTATAATAGCAGCTACTCTTGGGACTGGCGCTCTGTTTTATTACTTTCACAACAGAAGATCTTTGTGAGTTCGTTCCTGCTTTCTCGGAGATTCCAGCCTGGTTTAAATTATTGTTATATCCAGTGCGCTTAGAACAAATGTAATGAATTTTTGACGATGATTTCAAACTAAAATTATTCTGGATTATTTTGAGATATATTTGGGACAACAACAACAGCAACTGGATTCTAGATGAAAGAGATACAAGATATCCATTAGTGGATTATTTTTCGAGAAAAAAAAAATATTGAGGGGAGATATTATATGTTTGCCTTTTGCAATTATGTTCTTAATTATTTTCGCTTTTTTCATTACTTATTTTAATTGTTTCTTGTTTTCACTTTTTTCATTCATTTCCATTAATTCTTTTTCACTTACTTACTTTAATTTTCCTTATTCGTTTATTATATTCGAATCTTTAAATATTATAATGGAACCGTTTTTCGTTTCGTAAGTAAGTGAATAAAATTGTAACTGTTTTATAATCTCAAATAAAACGTAAAAAAAACAAAAAAAAAACTTTTTTCTTCTGTCTTAATAGCCTATTTCAACTAATTAATACCCATGGAAAATGTTGTACGTTTACACTGAAAACACTTCCTATATTAAATGGAGTCAATGAATAATTTGCTACTTAAAAAGACTTTTAGAAGTAATATCCAACGAAGTGAACATTGGTTTTAAGTAGCAGCATTATTAATGGTATCTTATTCCAAAATAGACGATAATTATTCCAATTGTTCCTACTTTGCTATGGAAAACACATTTCACCTCGCTTATAACCAAGACGAGATGCATTAAAAACTTTTGTTACAGGAAGCGAACATCCCAATGTTTCCAACGGAACATTGATCATCCAGATAGGATGCTCGTTGCTGAAACTTGGCGGTAGTTGATGTGCACCGTCCCCCACAACTGGTCTCCACCTAACTTGTTTCGTAAACAACTTGGTCAGAATGACATCGAACTTCCTAGTTTTGGTTTATTATCTCTAGAATCGCCCTTCTTTGTTAAGTAATACAATGCTTGTACTCAGTCCATTTGTTCAGTCTCCTCCAGTTCCACATCTCGAAACGCTTACAGCTTATTTCACCACCAGATGTGCATGGAATGCAGTTCTATTTTGATTCTGAACTAAATTAATTCCTACAATAAAGAACACGAAATCTGACAGAGCTAATTTCTTGAATTGTAAAACTGAAGTTTTCAGATATTTTTCCAATTTTTTTTACAGAATTTCTTCCCTTTTCTTTCCCTCTCTCTCTCTCTCAGACAAAAATCAACACAAATTATTCTTTTCCAACGAGAAATTTATTTCCATTATTTAATATATGAATATCGTTTTGAGTGAACCACAGTTGCCAGGTAATTACACTAATCACACTACCATTTTTACTTTACCTTACGGTAGATATTAAATTTCTATTATTCTTCGAATGTTCATTTCTCTATCTCAACCAAATGCGTAAGAGTTTCGAAAAATACGGGGCCCTGGCAACAGTGCACACCATTCTACTTTTTCTCAAAACTCTGTTCCTCGTAGTTGAATTGAATTTATTTTAAAGCTTTTAGGCAACTATGGCTCAGGCCGTATGCATGATGATGGGATGAATTGGTGGAATGAACAAGGTGGGAGGAAATGGAAGCACCCAGAGAAAACCCACCCGGTGTTTGTCCACCACAAAGCCCAAATGGCATGAGGAGGGATCGATCCGACGACCCCAAGCATCAGAGGTGAGCGCTCTGCCGACTGAGCCACCGTGGCCCCTCTGTTCCTCGTAGCCACGGAACAGTATTGCCAGTCACCGGACTGAACCTGGAATTTCCTGTTTTACCAGGCGAATGACGGAATGGCACCTCAGGTAAGACCCTTGCCACTCTCTTCCTCCTCTTTGGAAGTGCTCGCAGACGAACGTCATCCCTCAGATGTGCGATGGGGTTAGGCTTCAGTTGTAGATTATATACGGACATTAATTGTAATTAAAAGCATGGATATTCAGTAAATGAGAGGAGTCGAAATCGAAACCTACACAAGCACATCATGCAATCTGATGTATATAATTGAATAGCCTATTGCAAATATTCTTAACTGTATTAGAATGCTAAAATATTTGTCGTTTCCATGGTAACGATAGTCATTTAGTAAACATATACCTGTATTCTAGTACGTTGAAGTGATGACTGATTCAATTGCAGCCAAACACGACTTAATGACTTTAGGCACAGGGCAATGTCAAAACATTTACTGTTTTTATAGCAAGTAGACTCAATTGAGGACTTGAAATGGAAAACCATGTAAGTGCCACAAATCCAAAAATCGCGTTTTCGATGTTAAAATTGCCAAACCTAACACCATGCAAAAATCTAGAAGTTTCCAGACCATTGCAAATAGTTGAAAATCGCACCGGAAGATGGAGTTACGTGTGTTCAAGGCGGAGAAACCTTCCGTTTTCATTTCCCCTGTAAAATTTCGTTTGTGGCACTTAAATCGTTTTCCAATTCAAGTCCTCAATTATCAACAGTTCATCGAACATAGATCTGATTCCAGGCAAACTTCGCATAGTGACGTAAGAAAACATCCTTATGGCTTTAACTGTATTTGAATGTTTAAGCACTTATAAGCTCCTGTTGCATTTCTCCACAACGTAATATTCCTTCGAAGTTTCTGGATCGATTATCACAAGTTTTCACCCATTGGTAGTGCTGGCATTGGAGAAAGATTAAAAGGTTTCTAATTGGCATATGCCTTATGGTTTCCATAATAATAGTACTTGAACAAATACACATTTTTCAAGCCTTACGTAGAAACCGCTATACCTACTCTCACCAAACCTCGTATTTCGGTCGATCCGATCCATCTTTCTCAGATGCACGTAATTTCTAGTGGGTAAAACTTGACTAAGGGTAAGTTTTACCCACTAGGAATTATGTGCGCAGGGCTGAATCAAGAGAAATATAATGTATTATAAGGTCGTGTCCAAGTTAATACTAAGAAGATTAATATTTAAAAAAAAAAAGTAGCTTAGAACTGGATAAAACTTTATTTTTCACTTTTCTTTTTTACAAACCTTCCCTGAACCATTTTGGCAGAAAAGAGAATTCAGTCTCTCCCTCCAGTTTAGTCACCGTTACATCTTCTTTTGGCCTCCACTCAAACTTCCACACAACATCTGGATCATCTGAAGTCACTGTTTCTTTTACATATTTCAGAAATGCACAACAAAAGTTAGCACACACATTGGCTTCCTAAAACAGAATGAAAAAGAAAGATGATGCAGAGTTTATAGATGCATTTGGTCTTGAATTTAATTCATAAGCAATTTATAAAAGAATTATTATAATATATTTAAATTGTGATGTCGCACGTTCTGATCAATTTGTAATGACACTTTCATGTAGATGTCACATAATACCTTACTTATCTTTTAGTAAAGACCTATTTTTGCCCTTAGTACCTAGTTGAAAATGAACTTGTTCATATATGTTTCGTGCGAAATTATACAAAAATCTACAAATTTTATATTGGCTAATACTACCTATTTCAGCGTTACTGTTTGTTTTACACAAAACATGATTTTGCACAATTTCTGCCGATGTTATGTAGATCTAAGGCAAGTAGACAACTTTTGAAAACATCAGAACAGTGCAGTGAGTCATAGAGTCTTCGTCCGCCTGCTTAGTCTAGTATTGCAAGTCACCGTGTAGTGAGAGGTGGGATGGGGAGTACTATGTCATGACCAGGAGGAAATTGCATTATTTTGCCATTGGTGCAGTTGATTTCGAGACAATGTCCAATGCGAAAATCAAACGTCAAAATACATGTGCAAATTCTATGACAATGCCCAATGTAGCCATTTCCAAAGCTTCTCTAATTCATCAATGGATATAAGATTTTTCATCCTTCAAAACCAACAGAAAATTATATTTGGTCTAGAAGGATGTTAACATAACCTATTATTGCATCAAAATTCCTTTTATCATGTTATTTGTTTCTTTCGAAGTACATGTTCAATATTAAATGTTTGGACCTATTTAGAAAGTGGTCCGCCTTCTAGAAATTCAAGTTTTTAGGAAAACGTGTTGTCTGAGAAACGTATTGCAATAGAAATGAAACCAATGTTCTCTATAGTAAAAACGTTTGACGAACCCTATTCTGAAGTGTCTATTATTTTCTGACCTGCTGGTTAGCCGCAATCTTGATAAATGGCGCCCGAACCGGGTCATCACCATAAAAAGAAATAATAACTTGGAAACAATGCATTATATATAAAACTTAAAGATACCTAAAATGAGAGAGCATAAAATTTCCTAAAAGATGACTCTTGGTTCATACATTAATCAGAATTCTTTATAAAATAAGAAAGTTTTAATTATTTGTTTCAATTTCAAAAATTGACGATAAACTGGTTTGTTACACAAAGAATTGCAAATATATAAAAGCTAAGTATTTTACGCTCTGACAGCACTGGAATAATTTTAAGGTTCATATTTTGTCTTGAAAATGACTCTTGTTTCGTGTTCATAGCGTCATTGGTTCCGGAGATATGAAACTTAAATTATAATCATGCATTCTCTTATTTTGAGTAGAGACTGTTCATCCGGCATTGATATAATTAGTTGTGTCTCCTCTTGTGCAGTATTTTGTTGATGTGTATACATCGGATTAATTGGATTATTGTGTCTTTCACTCGATGCATTTGAAAGTTACAAGAGAACAGTATTTATTGAATAATTTTGCGACTTCATAAAAAGAAGCAATTTTCTTGTATTTAATAGTAACAGAGATTACACATTGACAAGACGGTGTTTCATAAAGGTTTTGCTTTTAAAACTTGTTCGTTTATTCGCTCTGAAGTAAGTCTATTTCAATAACATCTCTTTCAAAACTAAGCAATTCCAAATTAGCGCAGTTTGCCAATTGACGTTCACGGCAAAAGATGACTATCGAAATGTTATGTATTACAGAGGCCGTAGTACAAGCTGTGCACCCATGAGTCATGTTGGTTCCTTTGCAATTAGACATAGGTATATGAGTTTAATTTACTAGCTCAAGAATTTTAGTGGATGCAATACATAGCATGAGTTTCTTTTGTTCTTACTCAGAAGTGTTGAATTTTTCAAGACGTGCTTCAACAGTAATAGGTATCGATGTTCTTGCGTAGAGTTTAGAAACTTATGTTCTGCTCTGCCTTCGTTTTTACAGTAACTACATGTCACCCCTGAACAGGCAACTTCCTTCGTGTCACGATTTCCTCGTTTTGTAAAATGCCAATAGGAAAAGGAAATACAAAAGCATAAGTAAAAGCAATGAAAATAAACTTTGTCGTTTGAAAGAGAGAAAATCATCCACTCTACCTACTCTCTCTTCATCAAGTACCATTATATAGGGAAAACATACACTGCGGGCTTAATAAGTTCTTGTTAGAGTTATGTTGTGGAAAATATTTATTAAAACCAAGCTGAAATAAGTATACGAGTAAAACATCATCACAAAACTTTTTTCACTTTATTGTAGAAGCACGAGTAATTTCTCTACGTAACTTGTGTCGAACAGATGGCTAAATTATGTATTTGAATACAATAAAATTCATAATTAAGCTTCTGAAATATGTTGTAGCAAAGCGTATATAACGACACAATGCTCCATTAAGATGTACATATTTTATTTGCTTTATGTATTTACATTGAATATATTGAAAAACACTAACAATAAATTAGTGTGCTGTTTTTGAGATAGTTGGTTTTGATGTTTCAGCCAAATGTTGATTTCAGATAAATATATATTAAGACGAACACAACTTAAAAGCATCTAAAGTATTGATTGCAAGTTATATATAAATTTACAAAATGGCCTTAATGAATATTTTATTAAATAGCTACGTTCAAATATTTAGGCTTGTTTTACTTACAAACCATTTTCAATTGTTTTCAAGTAGTTACAATGTAAGTATATTTTCCTTAATATTCTGAATGATTATGCGTTACATTTTAGCTTTCACAAGACAGATTGTAAACTATCTGCATATATATCTTCAAATGAAATAACACAGTTGTGGTTTTTGAAGAGATTTATATCTAGAAATCTATCCAAGAATATCGCTGTAATCCTTTCAGACTTTGGTACAATGTTTGCAAGACAGAGTATAAAAGGTACCAAATCAATCGCAGCAAATTATTGAGGTAATGAAAAAAGAAGCTTGTTCAGTTCTAATTTACGTATGCTGAGGAAACAAAAAGTTAAAAAAAGGTAATTTTAATTTTAGGAACTCTACATACTTTTGCTTTTCATGTACTCAACAATTTGTATATATGAATTCGGTACCATTTGGAAGCAAACTCCTTATATGTGTTTTGTATGTTATTCAAATGTAGTACAACATTGTAAGTGATATAATAATAATACTATACATGCTTGAAGCATTTCGCTGAGAATCTAATACAGGTCATATAGAGAAATAGTAACGAAATGAAATACCCTTAACGTAACATAATGTTTACAACGGTTAGAAAGATCTGTTATACCCAAGTTTTTCTTGTATCGAGAAATGAATATTTTATAATTGTCTAGTGATACATTTTTATCTAGATAAATTTATACAAAATTCAAGTTTATTGCATTTTACATGTCTGTAAAATAGTTCCTTATCTCATTGAATTATACAAATGCAATAAATAGTCTCTGTTACTATGAAACACAAACAGTGTAAGAGATTGTACATCATAATCCAATCAGTTTTCCTGAACTACTTATCAACACTCTTTTGCTCTTCCCAACATTTAAAGAAAGACTTTCCTTTGACTTCTTGTGTCGATTCATATTGATGCATAATCCAACTTACATAAACACCCAAAGAGACAACAAAAAGTGTAGGAAAAATTACAAGGGATAATTTATCTTGTATTCCCCAGTTCTCTTTGTCAATGTGAGTGAAGCAATCTTTTACTGAAGATAGAATCTTAGTTCCACAGCTCTTGATTGAAGATGTTATCTTTTCCAAAAGTTTGGTCTCTCTATTGATTGACTAGAAGAAAATCAAATAATTAAAAAGTTAAATTTACTTTGACAACTTTAATAAGGAAATTTTAATTAAAGGCAACAGAATGATAACTGAACTTTATAATATTAACAGTTGCATACCAATGCTAAATTTCCACCGATAAACACAAGGATACCGGACCCCCACACCTCCGACCATTGCAATTAGCCTTACAACTAAGAAATCAGACATGACATGTGGAATTAAATATCTTAGAAGGATATAAGGCAAAAATGTGTATTTTAAGTTATCTTTCAGTGGCGTTGCCGGAGAGGGGCACGGGGCGCCATATCAATGGAAAATGCATTATTTTAAAGCATTACTTGAACAACTTATTAAAGAAAATGTTTCGATTTGTTTTCAAATCGCCCTAACTTGGCTATCAGTGGCGAATGAAGAAAGTGGCACGGGGGGCACGTGCCCCCTCTAAGGAAACTGCTTTGCTTTAGAGCATTATTTCATTATTTGTTCTAAAAAAAATGATTTTATCTGGACCAACCCAATTTATCTACAGGTATTATTTTTCACGGGGGGGGGGGGGTAACGGTGTCAAACTTTATGATAAAAATAAGCAATATGAGGTGCAATATGATAAATTTATAGTAATCATTCACATAGCGAGAAAGTATCTATGGTTTATTCCGCCTACGCCCCCTGCTCATGAAAATCCTGGATCTGTCACTGTTCGCGTTTCTATAATAACGATTGAAAAAAATATTATTTAATTTACATTACATTAATGTAGAATTTGTATGAGACAATATATAAAAATACACTGAATGATTTCTTATTTGCAAATGAATTATTACACATAATTCAGGAAATTCAATATATTTTTTTGGAAAGACACTTCGACACTTCCTAATTGCTGTAGCGACTGATCAAGTGCCGAGCTTGAGTTAAGCTATTGCGTAGCGCTCTGAAGCTTAAAAAATAAACTGACGATATATACTAGAATGTTCAAGCAGCTGTATGGATAATGGTGAAGTTTGTTTCATCTTTCAAAGTATAAAACACCCGAAGTCCGTTGGTAATTTTGGGAATATTTGCAGTATTTAATAGCAGTATACTTGGTAAGGCTTTTGGAACTATTAAATGCATGTGAATGCCAATGGTGGTGGATTACGCTATTGGGAGTAATTGAATGTTGTTTTGTGACTTCCGACTAACATGGCTATTGTTATCTTATGGAACGTAGTTTATATACTTACATATAATTACAGTCGTATATAATGTGTTATTTTGGATCTGTCATGGAAATCGACTCTGGAAATGTATCTGCGCTCTAGGGATAGTATACAGATCTTAAATTATTCATTTCGGATTAGGCCTACTGGATCAACTATAGTAGATCATCTATACATTTGTCGGCGACTGCACATATTAATTACGACTGCAATATGTTGAACTGAATTTGTCTGAAAGAATATTGACAAATCTATTTTGATGAATTTCGCAACCCAATCTAAGGTACTGTAACTATTTCTTGAATAATGTTCATTAGCCTAGTTTCCGTTAAGTTCAGTTTCGAAACTAGCTACAGTATTTGCTTCTATATAAATAACTATAAAGATCATTACCTAACTACTTCTTTTAATAATATATTTTCAAAGTACAACACTAATGGCAATATCGCCTTCCTTGGCCGTGTGTCGGGAGGAGATCTACTTGTTACATGAAAACTACCCCAAATAAAAGAAAGAAAATGACAATTATTTTATTGATTGAAATTTAACTTCGTTATCTTCTAAAATATGTTACCATATTGACGAACTTCTTATATATCATCACAGGAGATTTGTTAATTTTGCTCGTCTGCCGTCTACTGGAAATCTGAATAAACAACAAAATACTGGTTTACAGGAGAAAGAATGCTTATGCTACGGAATTCATTGGTAGGTATTAAAGATATTTTTTATTCTCTTATTTATTGATGGGGGAAATAAATTTTTATGGCGTTATGTGCGGAAAGGACATATTGTAAAAGTCACAAAATTTCAAATCATAACTTTGAACGGTACAGAAACTAATCACAAAACACCAAGTTGGTGTCCGGTTTGCTGTACAAAAGCCTTGCTGTTCTGGCATGTGCTGTGTCTCGGTATACGATATTATCAAATCGTCTGCTTCTGTGTGTATCACAGGGGTGTTGAAAGAGATCTGATAGATATTGAGAACTACTTTCAATATATCAACATGGCTTTTTACAGAAAAGATCTACTGTAACTAATCTCGCCCAAATTACAGACTTCATAGCTTCCGCCATAGACAATAAAGAACAAGTAGATGTTGTATACACGGATTTTAAAAAAGCATTCGATACTGTAGACCATAATATACTAATCCAAAAGCTTTCCACATTCAGTTTTAGTCCTTCTATGATCCATTTCTTCAAGTCTTATTTAAGTAACCGTAGACAATCCGTTCTATATAAAGAATATAAAACCAATTGCTTTTATGTCGGTTCCGGTGTTCCTCAGGGATCTAATCTCGGTCCCCTTCTGTTTTTATTATTTATTAATGACTTACCACACTATATTCAAAATTCTCGTAAGCTGTTGTTTGCAGACGACTTAAAAATATTTGTCAATGTAAAGTCATTGGATGACTGTCTACTGCTTCAACAGGATTTGACCAGTATACTGAAATGGTGTTCTAGGAATAGACTTGAAATAAATATTGGTAAGTGTAAAGCAATGACCTATAGCAGACGGGAAAAAACTTACGATTTCACTTACTCGATCAATGGAATAAGCTTAAAAAAATTGGATACAATTAAAGATTTAGGTGTTACATTCGATAGTAAACTAACCTTTTCGCCACATGTGGTAAATATGACCAATGATGCATATAGAAATCTAGGATTTCTTGTTAGGACAACAAAGAATTTGCAAATGATAGCACTTTGAAAACTCTTTACTATTCCTATGTTAGGTCCAAACTTGAATATGCCTCACTTATATGGAATCCCTCTATGAAAGCTAGTTGCCAGAAGATCGAACACGTACAAAGCAAATTTTTACGTTTTCTCACATACAAACGGACTGGTTTCTACCCGAAATACGAATCTTACAATAATTTAATCGATAATTTTAAATTTCAGAAACTTGATCAAAGACGAACATTAAACGACCTACTCTTCTTGTACAGACTTTTGCACAATAATATAGACTGTACCGAATTAATAGAAAAAATAATTATTAAGGTCCCATCCCTCAGAACGCGCGAGGGAAATAGTGGCCTATTCTACTGCAGAAAAGCTCGTACAAACGTATTAAATATGTCACCTACATGGAGAACTAGTGCTACTTATAATGCAATAGGTAAGAATTGTACAAATTTGGACCTATTTGGAAATTCGGAAGAACTGTACAAAAGATTGATACAGAATATATTGT
>JAGDQP010002764.1:44131-100713 GCA_022664845.1 Lepisma saccharinum | reverse complement strand
TTTTTTTAACTTTAAACCCCATAACTCAAACACGGGATGAGGTAAATTTCAAAGATTTTGTATTTGAGTTACGCTTTGACCACTAAACAAGTGTATGAGATTTTAACACAATTAGAAAGTGTAAGTTAATTTTTGCTACTAAATTGGACCATTTGATATAGACATGGCCCAGAGATGACAACCCCACACGAGAATATATTATTCTAGTTCCAAGTTATGACATTCTAGTCCACGAAGAAGATAAAATATAGTCCATGAACATTATGTTACTCTGTGTAGAAAAGTTTAACCCAAGAACTAGCCAGTGCTGTTGCATATAATCATCAAATACAGAGCTTAGTTATACCTTGTTCTGAAAACGAGAAGCCTTAAAACAAATTTGAGACAGAATGCGTTTCAAACAAAAATTATCGTATAAGCTGCAAAACAGTCAGTGTGTAGTACAACAATCAGTTTTAAGAAGTGGCTGGATCATTTACGTTGCCTGCAAAAGTCCGTGGATACGGCTTGTCCTCGCTCGTGATGAGTTACCAACATTTTTGGCTGCAGTATACATATGGTATTATATTAGTAACTGCTTTTTCTGAAAAACGAAGTTGCGCTAATAGTTCTTTCATGCGCTAAAATATCTATTTACTGTCATCGTTTGAAAAAATATTTCTCCAGGCAACAGACGCGATAAGATGTTGACCCTGCTTCAATCTGATTTAGGATTTTTAAATATATGTCACATTACACAACACCGCCTACAGTGGTGTAGACTGGTTAGTCACTATGAATGCTCGGAACCTTTTCCGATGGGAGTGTTGCCATTTCCATGACTTAAAATGAATTACATGTCCTCTCCACGGACATGACCCAGAAGTTTGTGACAACTTTTACGCTTAGATTCTCTTTCTAGTTTAAACTCGAAATATCCAAATATTTCTATATTTAATTAAAGAAGCAGTGTGTTTTCTAAGATCCTTCAGCAGTACCGACAGCTTTTAATTATTTATTGAGATATATGAGAAATTACTATGGGAGAAAGTGTATGTGACCGTCTATCGACGTGACGTTTCAAGTATTATGAACAATGAAAAAAAAATAGTAAAAAAAAGTTTTTTTGGTTCCCTTTTTACATTTCATTAGTTTTTCCAAGCACTTTCCTATGTTTATCGAAAAGAAAAAAATAATCCAATTTGATTTATTCTACGAAATATTTGAGTGGCAAAAAAAAACCCCTTTTCCTAAAAATGACTCACGTGCTAATGCATACAGTGCGCTTAATAATAATGTCACAATTATATCGGACGTTTCAACTCTTTTTTCGCAATATCCTCGGAATAGAGAGTACGTAAAAGGAATCATGGAAAGGAAGGACAAAATAGGCAGTAGTAGTTAGAAAAGTGCAAGAGTATAGAATTCTCGGTATAATCGGGTTGAGATGTTGCCATACATGCAAAAATATCACTTTGAAATTTAGGTACGTAGATACACTGATCACAGCTTGATTGTATCCAGACCGCTATACTCTTATATATAGTCTCTGTTTTACTCTCTCTTTTCATGATTCCTTTACGTGTTTGCAATTCTAGAGGATGTTCTCAGAAAGGATATATATTGTAATTCGAATATATTGTAATTTTATTATTAAGAAAATTGGAAGCCTTTACTCGTAAGTACGTCAATTACGCAATTCAGTTATATAAAAGCTAATCTTTTAGGTTGGTATTAGCTACAAAAATAAGGACATTGAAACATTATCAGAAATAGATTTAAATTAAAATTAAAATATAATATATTTTTATATTGATCAGTTTCATTGTTAACAGACGTTGTAAAGTGTCAGAAACTACATTATATAATTATATATTTATTATGTATGTTGTGTAGGTATTATGAAAAAACCTACTTTCATGTTAGTTATTTCGGTGAATTATTAACATTTACAGTATATTTAAATTCCCAAATAGTATTACAGTCTTTAAATAAGAAACAGTTTAGCAATTTTTACTTTTATGATTTAAGGGTCAATATTGTATTTTAGCATGTTACATTAAAGATAGTTTTGTGCACGAAGTTCGATATTCTGTTGAAATGTAGAAAACAAATTGCTTGTTTGGAAAACAAAACTAAAGAAAAAGATAAATTCAACAAAGAATGTACACTATTAGTAAACAACTCATATTAAAAAAAAAAAAAAAAAAAGACGAACATTTTTATTGTTTTGAAATATTTTATAATATTAGAAAAGGAAATGTTACTTCTCTATAAAAAAAAATAACAACAAAGACACTGTAAAACAAGTCACATGACAAAACAATCCACACTAACATTGATGGGTAAATACAAGTGACGGAGATTTATATTACAAAATCAGAACAATCCGAATGAAAACAAAGATTTATACACCAAATACCGACACCCTTCCAAACATGCTTTACACGTATTTGTAGAAGTATGCGCTTTAAGCAATATCTAAGATAAAATGTTTCTTATTGTTTCATGTATAAGACAAAAGTAAAACTGAATATACACTATAATAATTACATAAAATTTAAATAAATATATCACCTTTACAGCCTTCCATGCAAGCACACAAATAAGAAAAGAATATATCATTGCAATGCACTAATGAGATGCTAAAAAGCTTTAATAATTTACTTAAGATATGAATAGAAGTATGCCAACAATGTGATTGGCAATATCACAACACTATTATACTTAATGCTTTTTTTAAAAAAAAATCAAAATAAAATAATAATTAGATTTAGAAAACATGAATTACAGTGCAGCCCATATATTAGTTCCCAAAAGTGTACACTTTTCTTGGAAAGATATTATAGGCAAATAAATACCAGGTTTCTAAACGATAGTGATTTAAGAATGAATGTAAGTAAAATTCTCTCTCTGTCTCTCTCTCTCTGTGTGTCTCTGTCTCTCTCTCTCCTCTCTGTGATGAACATACTACAACGCAATCTTCAAGTCGATCTCATGGAGAGGACATTGTTTAAGTAAAAGAGAAGATGCAATGAAGATATATTTTTCTAAGCTTCTGATCTTTATCTTTAGTTTCATATCAATATCTATTCGTTCCCTACCAAGTGCAGAAATCCCAAGCCAGCAGATAACGAAAGAGCTAAAATTATCCTGTTTTCAGTTCCTTTCTACTATACCGTACTATCTCGTTTCTCGTTCAAGAGCTAGGCTCGCTATTTTCGTTTACTTCAATCAATTCAAGCAGATATCATTATTGCGTACAGTAGCTTGATCCTTTGATTTAATCTTCTTTATCAATGTTGCCTATACGTTTTACACCCCCATCCACCCAGAAAAAAAGAGAGACTTAATTTTCACTTTGTTCCAGAAATCCAATTAATTTCCTTTTTCCTTTCAAATGTTTATATTTTTATCTGAATATCTATCACTTCCTAGTCTCGAATAAAATAATAATATTCTTCTATCATGGCCTCTCCATCGGAATCATATTACCTATTTCTATAAGTACTAAAACAAATAATTAAATATTAAACCCATGAAAAAGAAACATCTATGTCCATCCATACATTGATACATAAAAACTATTTTTTTTTTACCCTCAATTATCAATGGGCTTCACTGTATGGAATGTTAATACATGCAGATATAAATAACGCAATTCCTGAATCTGCGAACTAGATATTTCAATTTAAAATTCTATACTACTTACAACCAGCATACAAGACTTACGGAAAGCATCCCTAAGAATCTTCAGCTATGAGGAGAACATGTAACGTAACACGAAACGTACACAGCTATTAAAGCGAGCTGTATTTTACAATTTCATATTGCTTACTGAGAGCAGACACAAAACCAAAACAAAACAAAAAAAAATATGCACAAATATTAAGTATTTAAATAAAATATGATCGTTAAATCTCACATTTATTCAACTGGTATAAAGTGAGTTACTTTATGTTAGAAGTCATATCCTAGTTTAAAATAAATATGATATTAAACACACAACTAAGTGTTTACATGTGTAAATACTGAGTGGCCTATTATTTTGTGATAATACAGATAAATCCTACTTTTAAGTATTACTTACCATAAAATATAACTGAAGAACATACTGAGAATGTAGTATATACTAAATTCTTCCTCTCAAGACTTATTTGTTCCATAATTTTCACTTCACATCCTGAGCTAAATGTAATATTTTTGTGACTTTCAAGAAATTTAGATCAAACATCAGATCGCAAACGAATGACGTTTGTACTGACATTATGTTTCCCAATAGATATATTTACATAATAACGAAGTCGCTTAAACTAAATGAGCAATACAATCGAATTCCTTTCACCTTTAAAATGATTTTATAGGCAACACGATGGGAAAGAAATCTCCTACTTGTTAAATTTTTAAACTTGAAGTTCTAATGGCAAGAAAACGCATCAATAAATTTTAAAAGCTAACTAAACTCACTACTTAGAAAAAATCTGTTGGTAACAAATTACTGTTTGCACTTATTGTATCTTAATTACATATTCTACATCAAGAAGTACGTAATTTGTACCAGCACACAGTGGTCTAGAAACCCCCGGCCCTCCAATTTCACAAACAAAAAAAAAATGGAAGTTGTACACTTCGGTCCACAAAATATCACCACCGACAGGCTGTATCCAATGCAAATTAGAATGATAACTAACCTTATTAAAATTATAAAAAGAGGACAATATTTGATTGTTGAAAAACATTATTGTACATTAAGTTTTAGTTAATGTATAATGAAAATCAGTTTGGCTTACAGTACTATGTGTATCCTCCTCGAGTCTTTTTGAGGGCTTGAACTATTTATGGCATTGACAAATTCCTAACGTCTAAAAATTTCTGATGTCAACTAACATGAATTTCTTAATACGTACCAAACGACAAGAATTTTGTGCATTACTTTTTATTTAATAGTAGAGCAATGTTTATAAAGTTTTGAAGCCGTAAGCGACTACAAATTGTCAATAGGATTCATACCGGGTGAACTGGGATGCCAGTAAAACTATTGAATGATCATGTCTGATATACAGTTATACAACCTTACATTGTTGACTACTGGCAATATCATCTTGAAAGATGAATGGTTCTAGGTTTGCACATTGAAATCGTCCATACCTTTTAAGTATTTCACAGTAGCTAATCTATCGCTTATACCTGTGCAAATCTCAATTCATCCCTCTCCTTTGGAAATTATTCCTCCTCATACCATTGCACTTTCTCTGAATTTTGCTTCCATAACACAATTTTTCTGTTACTCCTCTTGTAGCTCCATCCATAGTTTCAAACCTTCATCGTTTCCAAACACAGTTAATTTCTTTTGATCTGAGAAGATCCCGCACTTCCAATCGACAGTTGTCCAATGTTCATACATGCCGAAACGCAGAAACAAAAATAAACTTTATCTGTAATGAATGTGCTTTTTTGACAGACGTTTTTTTTTTCAGTTTTTCTTTTTGTTATTTACTGTTCAGAAAGGCCACTTATCACTGTTTGGTGTAAATTTTGTTGCCCAATTTTCGTTCCATCTTAGAAGCAATCTGTCTTGAGCTCAGTTTCCTTTTGTGCTCTCCCATCTTCATTGTCCTGCATAATCTGGGTCTGTGTTTGTTTTTGCGACCACATCAATACATTCCTTGACCGCAACTTGACATTCCAGATTCTGTTGTTTATTACTTTAACAGATTTTCGTCCGTTTTATGATCAATCCAAAGCCGTCTACCAATTTAGCTATTGAATATTCCTTCCGCATTCGGTGCCAAAACCTTGCTCTGATTCCTTGGAAATACAACTTGCCTCTTCTCCATGACTTAGAAATGCAATGTCAATGACATTTTATCCTGGTAACACACTTGAAATTGTTGTAAACAATAGAAAAAAGCAACAACAGCTACACAGAACTCATTATAGGAGCAACAATGAAATCTCCCGACTACTGAGGTCAAAATGGCAGTCTCACGGGCGGGAGTAAACAGCTTACAGAGCCTTTGGCGGATAATGAAACTCGGTAGAAACAAATGGAAGTTCTAATCTTTAATTATTTATATTGTGAACACTTTTCCCTACGAAAACATTGTTGAAATCAAGATGTTCAGCATAAATAAAAGAAAAAAATCTATATGAAACATTGCCTTGAAGATGTGTAATAAATATAACTCATATTCTTGTGTACGTGGTTTGAAATTCACTGTAGAAAGTATGTCCCAATAATCTATGTGAAAGTATGTCCCAATAATCTATGTGAAAGTATGTCTAATCTACAGTAATCGGTTACCTGTTACTTTCTAGTAAAATAACTAACACTAGCTCCCCTGTAACTTTAAAGTGGATTTATCTCGAAATATTTGAATACATAGAAACGCAAGTGGGGATATTATTTTGGACTGAAGTGTATATGTGCGATTGCCTCCATATTTATAGAGAAGAATAGCCAGACGACTCCAAACCCCCCGAGTTGCGGTCATTTTCGTCCAGTTAGTCACATAGTTAGTTAGCTAGTGAAAGATGATAGTGTAAATTTTGATTTATAATGAAATTGTAATGTTTGATCAGTTTTGTTTTTACGTTGTATTTTATCAGGTGTCTGTTTTGCGGTACGCAAAAGTAATCCATTATTTTTGCATGACATTGAAGGCTTGACTTGCCATAGTTAGAATGATCCGATTTAGGTCACATATGCGCCGTTTTGTTCGATAACGTGTTGCCATTTGGAAGGTAATATCATGATGCCTCTCTCATAGAAGCCCTTGTCTCTATTGGCAAAAAATTGAGACAGTCGATTTTCACAAGCATCTCATGAAGCGAATTTTTCACCAGTAAACGTGTTCGCCATGGACAGGAACAGATGGTAATCACTCGGTGCCAGGTCTGGACTATAAGGTGAATGCATAAGAACCTCCCAAAAAAGCTCCCGGAGCTTCTGGCGAGTCACTATCGATGTGTGTGGCCTGGCGTTGTCCTGGTGGAATACAATGCCTCTCCTATTGTCCAAAGCTGGGCGCTTCTGGGCGATTGCTACCTTCAGACGGTCCAATTGTTGACAGTATAGTTCCGAGTTAAGGGTTTGGCCGTAGGGGAGCAGCTCATAGTAGATAATTCCCTGCCAATCCCACCAAACACACAGCAAAACCTTACTGGCCGTCAATCCTGGCTTGGGCACCGTTTGCGCCGGCGCACCGTGCTTCGACCACGACCGTTTTCGCGTGACGTTGTTGTAAGTGATCTACTTTTCATCACCAGTCGCCAACCACTTCAGAAATGGGTCGCTTTTGTTGCGATTCAGCAGCGATTCGCAGATGGAAATTCGGTCCATGAGGTTTTTTTTGCGTTAACTCGTGTGGCACCCATACATCAAGCTTCTTTGTGTATCCAGCCTTATGCAAATGGTTACACACGGTTTTTTGTGCAATGTTTAGCTCTTGGGCAATCGAAACAGTGCTTACATGACGGTCGGACGCGACAATGTCCATGATTTTATCGACATTTTCGACACTTGGCCTTACAGTGCGTGGTACATCTTTGACGTCAAAATTACCGGAACGGAATCGACGAAACCAAAATTGCGCGTGATTGGCTGTTACAGTATCAAGACCATAAACACTATTCACATTTGCAGCCGCCTGGCTTGCGTTTTCGCCTTTATCGAAGAAAAAATGTAAAATATAGCGTATTTTCTCTTTGCTAGTGTCCATTTTGACGCGCGCTCACACAACACTGAGTCAACTCATCACAACTATCTGAACAGTGTTTGTAGTACGCAATCTCATCGTTTGAACGCCATCTCGTTTAACCCGATCGGACTTATACAACGCGAGATACAGATCGCTGAAGCCATCTATTGTCAAAATAATGGATTACTTTTTACTACACCAGATACATCATTATTTTAGTTCAAGTTTCTAGTTTTCATTATGGCTCATATAAATGTCATACTTATGTTATGTGTTAGTGGCGCTAAGTATTGTTTAGTGAAGGAAGGGAAAGGTAAAATGTTTGTTAAAAACGCAGTTTTATCTAAAAGCCATACACACACACGTTGACTCAGGCCGCTCAAAGCAATATATGAAAAGGGATGAGCTAATTATTAAGTATCTTTAATAACGATGCATTATATATTACTTTCTGAGTCCGCATAACATCATACTTTTATTAAGGTTAAACTTGTAAAAGGCAAATATCCAGAAAAGTAATTGCGCGGAAAACAATATCCAGTAACTCAGAATACTTTTCTATGTATTTACTAAAGAACCTACATTTTCACCTAAAATATTTACTCTTTTTTAACAATTTTAAAATTTCATAGCGAGAGGAATGGAAGAACGGTTACGTTGAACTGTCGAAATTTCAGTAAGAACAGTGTAAACTATTATTGATTGTTTGCGGTTTCTTATGAGATAATTCTTGAAAAACATAAAAGGTTGATATCACCCATTACATTATCACCCATTACATTATCCCCACATTAACACAGACTTCTAACTAGAACATCAAAGCTATTAATCTGATAGAAATTTATTTTACATTAGCCCTTACAAAACCTAGCTTTCAGCTTAGCATAAAGTAACCCTACGAATGTTGTGTTTGAATTTTCCTTCCAATGCCATGAAGGAGTTCATGTCGTAATATATCCTTGCCTTCTTCTCAATTTGCATTTGCTTCAGTTCCTTAAGAGCCATAGTATTTCCATCACACTTTAAACCACAATTTTATTTTAAGTAATTTAACATTTAAGCTACAACATGAACGAACAAACATGCAATCAAGTTTCTTTAAAACACAAAGAACTAACACATACAGTAATACAGAACCTCTCAATTACAAAACATGCAGGTCAAATCAAGTAACTTGGGCTAGTGATATGGATCCTCAAAGCATTCTGCTTTTAAGTAATATAATATTGTCGTTCTCTTAGATACAGACAGCAGTTCATCAAATACCTCATTTACCTTCAAAACGAAGGATAAAGATGAAAACAGCAGTACAAGTAAAAGTACTAAAGAAAAAGAGTGGCAAGTACATCACTACAAGAAAGTGCAAACAAAGACGTCCAATTTCTGCGACAAAAGAAGCCCTAATTTAAACTCGATTTTTTGCAGCACTGCCAAATTAATCATTATGAAATGTGTAACATTTCTGTGCGAAGTTTGTTTTTCTTCTTCTCGATGGGCCTGAACTATATCTATCTCAGTTTCATAGACCTTTACATTTCTCAACTGTATTAAGAGTAAGCACCAATAGAAAAATTATATCTTTCCTTGCTTTTGTGGATTGGGCATCATCTACAATTATTACTCTACTGCTGAAAATGAAGACTGAAGTCGAAGTATGAAAAAGAGGTTCTCAACAGTGATTGTGTTTCCATTCTTTGACTGATTTGAAAATATTCTTTCTTGAGTTAGTTTGTCTAGAAACTACAGATTTGTATTTCCCTGCTTACCACAAAAGTTATATTTCAGTTATGGTTAACTCTCCATGTTAGCTCAACAAGTGTTTGAAACAATTGCCGTCTACACTCTACATAAGATGGTTTGAAACACACAACAGGTAAAGAAAGGAAATATAATTATACAATATATTTCCGAACTACTTCTGATCAACAAGAAGCAAGTATGTATGGAAACTGAAGTGCCTACAGACTTAACTATAGAGCTGCTCTTTCCTAATATTGACTGCATAACATTATAAATAGCTTTTAAGCTGGTACTTCTACACAATGTAATGCGTTTAAGCAGTTACATGTTACTTAATGAAACAAGGTGTCCATAAATTATTCACCCTATAATACACATACTGGATTTATACTAATGTGCATTTCGAGGTTCAAAACCAAATTGAAGCAGCAATAACTCCCGTCATATAAGAGAAGGTTCTTAAAGTGTGGAACGATATCATGTATCGTCCTAAAGATTTACGTAATTCTATACAAGCTCACGTGAAGGTTTACTGACTTCTAGTTTCCTAAAGTGCTGATTGCACTTTCGTCGTGTATAGACGAAAAAAAAAAAAAAAAAATTATAAACAAAAAATCTGGAATTGTAAAACTAACTACCCGAGATCATTTCAAGGTAACTCGTATATTAATTAAATTATTTGGGTTTAACATAGGGGAAAATTTTATGGACAATTGCATACAAAATGCTATTCTTAAATTACATATTTACTGCACATGCTTTTAGCTAATTCTACCCAACAATACAGAGATTTTATCAACATCCATTACTATCCAACATCACCAAGATAAATGTTTTCTGCAATTAACATTACAAAAGTGAACAAACTTGATCACGATTTCTAACGATCGGCGCACGTAATTTCTCTCTTAGTTTGATTATATTGGGAATTTATCATAAACTCTCTTGTGTTATACTTTAACAGTATATACATAGAAGTACTATTAATAAACTCTACTCCTAACGAAGACATAGTTTTCCAATGCACAATATAAATCTTCTTACCTTTAGGTAGTGTGCGAAAATCAATATGGCAGGAAAGTCTTTCCATTTGCTGGCTATTCTTTTCATCGAAATAAGGAGCTCTTATGTTCTTAGCTCTGACTGTTACCCTGTATGTTGTGTTTGGAGCAAGTCCTGAAATTTGAATAATAGACTTAACTATTATATTATAACAGGTAAGTTTCGCAAGTACTAATATATCTACTTAAGGCTTTAAAAATGATTATGCAGTCAATTTATAATTAACATCTACGCTAATTTAAATGAGCAAGAAGTTATTGTAAAAGTATATAAAATAAGACCAAGCATCAAACGATAATTAATTAAGAATATACTTCTTCTTTTTTTTGCCAATTTTATTGTTCCTTCACGCAAATAACTAACACATTTAACACACTCGAATTTTATGTCTAAGATATATTACATTTTATACTCTCAGAAGAGTAACTGAACAATTAAAGAAGATTCAAAGCTTTGAAACAGCAGAGGAGCAATGTTGTACACTTATCCCTCTATTAAGTTGTTGTGTGATATAACTTCTCAACTGGTGCAATATTTTACGAGCTATTCTTTACCTTTCTGAGGTATAAAAATAGAATTCTTCTCTTTCTAAGAAACACGTAGATAGTATTAAAATATTTCAAAATAACTTTGCCGGGCTTTTTGACTTGTTTCCAGCAAATCGTTTATTCAAAAGGAAAAGTAATTTCGAGATTATGAAATTTTCGTTTCAACAGCGTGAGACTTTTTTTTTCTTTTTCATTAATTGATATATTAGGTTTGCAACAAGATTTGAAATTCCCGTGCCCTCAGTCAAGTACGTCCATCCTATCAAGTGAAGCCTTCAAGGGTTGCCATATTCAAGAGAAAGCAGTGCATAATAAAAGGTAGTGTTATACGTATACTTGTTTTATGTGGAGTTAAATAGTTTTTTAATGTGAATTTAATTTATAAGGCCTTTAGACAACTTTGGCTCAAGCCGGATGGATGATGGTGGGATGAATTAGTGGAATGAAGAAATTGGGAGGAAACGGTAGTACCCCGAGAAAATCTACGCACACCGTGTTTGTCCGCCACAAAGCCCAGTGGGGTTAAATCGTGTGGAGTATTCAAAATCATTCGCTGTTATCACTTGCTCTCCACGATGTAAAGGTAAATACAATTTTTACTGTTTTTATGCGTATGTGTGTGTACGTTGCATTTTAAGACAACATGGCGTAAAACTGTGTGAAGAGTTCATTTCTTTCCGAAAAGCTATTAAATGTTGAAAATCTGTTCGAGTATAGTTACACGAGACTTGAAGGGAGACATGAAGACTTGACAAACATATTCATGTGTAAAGCATTCATGGCTAAATTTCATACAGGAAAATAGGGAAGTTTTTGTGGCATTATTCGTTTAGGTATACGTGCTTGCACCAAACGTTTGTGTGTGAAGGAAGAAGTTTGCTGTTTGCAAAGGTGCATCCATCAAATTAGAACACATTTTCTCAGTTCGATGACAATGACAAAGTTGTGTTGTGTCGGGTAGACTTTTGTTTCATTCACAGTAAAAGTAACTTAAACATATCACTCAAGGCATAATTAATATTCCTACCTGTAATTGTGTGCCTGTATACTCCTGGTTTCACTGTCCTCACTTCCACATTGTTGACACATACTACATGCTGATGGTTGCTGTTGCTAGGTAACCAGGAGATGACAGCCGACGTACTGGTCACGTTGGTTGCTTTTACACAGGTAGGTGCTAAAGGCACATCTTTTCCAATTACCATGGTGCATGCTGCGTCTCGCGAAGTTCGACGGTTTGGTGTCACAGATCGAACGCTGATTCTGTGTGGCTGTTGAACACCAAGCTTTAAACACAGCTTTGAAACTACACTAAAGTTTACTTGTTTCTTGAACATCTGATAAATACTAATATTGACAAGGTAAATATTAAACTAGAAAATACAAAAACGTTAAAGATTCCAATTGATTACAAGTAGGTTTGAAATGATTTATAACACGTGAAGCTGTTTCTTTCGTTAGAATACGTGGTTCATTTCACATCAGAAGTACAAGTGGTTGTGAGTGTCCACTCTAATTCTAGCGAATTTTGTGGTTCCTATCTGTCTTCAATCTACGTCTACATGGAAGTTTCGAGAAGACTGTCTGTCATATTCAAAAATATGCTCTTCAAAATATAAAAGGGACTTTCTCAGTTTAAGATATTCAATTAAGTATACTTTCTGTGTACTTCCAGATCGTAACTAAATATTATTTTTGTCATACAGAAAATGGGTTCTCTTTCTGGCAAGTTTTCACAACTGACCCTATCAAGAGATGCACCAGTCATACAGATTCATTTCACATGGTGAAAAAAACTGCAAATACATATTGCGGAAGGAAAACATTTATGAAAGAAAGATTTTGAATTTTTTACACTGCTTTTTAACGTTATCAATGAAGCTGTATAACACGCCTTATACGAGTAAATACATTACCACAGGAGGTAATAATAATTCCGACGTGAAATGAGCCACCAATTAAACCACAAATACAAAAGAACACGTGTCAAAAAATTACAAAGAGAGTGAGAAAATCCTGTTTATACACAATGTAACCATAAGCAACAGATACATACGAATCGGACAGTTTCTCCTACAAAATTGAAAGTTTCTTAATTAGATTTTTTCTAAAAAATAAGTAAACAAAAGTAAATTTAGTGTAAATAATTTTACTAAACATGTAATGTTTAAGGAAAGAGCCTACAATTTTGATCTAGGAGGAATAAAATTCATCGTGTCTTGAGTAGGAAATAAAACTATCAACCCATTATTATATGACATAGTGTGTATCCAATTTTCAACAGGAACTTCTACGTAAGTACTAAAAACATACAAAAGTGAACTGCGTTGACTAAAACGTTGGTAGATATCATCCCTCGCAGAAGAAGTGAGCAAAGAAATTAATTTACGCTTTGAAATGACAAATTCTGTTTTTAGGTAGGGAGGTAGTTCAGATATATTATCAATAGAAACACTGTAAATTGCATTTAAATATTTTCTGCTGATATCAATATAACTAACTAATACAATACTTAATATAGTATCATCTCAGCATTATATATAAAACTAGAGGAAAAGCCATACGAAAAATAAAAATGTCGTAACTTTATATAAAAAAAAAATGTTCTATCAGAAATTCACTGTAGTTCAGTAATAAAGAATTTTTTTAAAATAACTAATATAAAATAAAAGGCTCTGTTCATTAATTTAAAATAAAAGAAACTAAGGAAATGAATGTTAAAATGTCCTCAACCTCTTTAAAGTTTCCTGTATTAACTGATACGTAAATGATGTTTAATGAAATCTGGGATCGTTCTTCATCCTCAGTGATATAAGATTAAAAGTATTCACAGCTACCTGAGCACTATCTACCTAAATGAATAAGCTGTTACTTAACATAAAACTTCCAGGATTCCGTCTTTGTGGCATACAGTACTCATATATAGTAGCATTTACACATCAAAGTAGCGTAACTGCTTGTACACTTGAAATAGCAAGTCCACATTTAAATTTATTAATTGGACTTATGAATAGCAGCACTTCAATTAATTTACACTAATGCGTATAGAAACAATACATTCAAGCATCAATAATATCAAAAGATATTAACTGTAAGTATTTTTCAAGTGAACAGCAAGTAACTCCGCGCTAAATCTAATAATCATGCACAGTACTTGTGGAATGTTTTATACTTAAAAGATGCTTCAAGGAAGTTGATTGAAATGAAGTATCGTATAAACCTCTATTTATTCAACTGATTACAAAGAGAATAAAAATTTCATGAAAGTAGAAAAAAAAACTTTAGAACAACTTGTTACTAAATATGAACCAGCTTGTCAACTCTCAACACGCCTACTACAATCACTGTGTTTCTATTTTTATATTTATAAATACACAGCAGAATTTTAGAAGCAACGAAGTAAAGGCTTTGCACTTTAAAATAAAATGTGATATTTTTTTATACAACAAGCAAAATCCAATTTTAAGTTCCTATTGTTGCAGTATAGTGATATTCGAGACCTATGTAAAACAATTCTGCTCCGTATGAAGTCAGAAACGAAAGAAAAATAAATTCTTTTCTCAGTGGCTCTGAGGGACATCAAACGTAAATAAAGATAAAGACGAATAGATAACTAATATTCACTAGATAGAATTACTGAATATTCGAAACGAAAATTTCACGCTTCAAAGTATGTTCTTACTTTTGCTATTTACTAGTTGAGGTTATATCAATCGTTAGGTACATGTTAACATGAATCCTCCGTTCCAGCTCATTCTCAAAAAGAAATTTCTTTCCGTTTCATTCAGTTTTGCTTAACGCAACGAAAGAATATAAACTGAAAGTAAGACATACTAGTTTTGTTCGACTTGTAAAAATCCAACTTTTCTTTATATGCTCACAATCGTTAAAAATTAAGCAATATTCACGGAGAATAATCAAATAATGTCTCTTGTGTTATAAAAGGATTTTGTTATGTTTGAAGAATACTGTCACAGCCAGTTTCCAAAACTGAAAACATGGGTTGATGATCATTTTCTGTTTTGGTACAATGCGTCAGCTCTATCTGAGAAGTTATTGCTAATTTCTCACACCTAATTTCTACTTTAAAAGAATGTGTCTTAAGCATTCTTGTACTGGAATGGCATTTCTGCATTTTCATTTGTAGTTTTATTGGTAATATATAACGAAGTCGTGTATTATACCTTAGTTCTTGTTTCAAAGTAGCTAAAGAGAATATGATACAACAAAAGAACAGTTACAGAGTCTAAACACCTCCAAAACTTCTTAATTTTATTTCGCTCAGCAGAAAACGTGATTGCATTGTACTATGAACGTGATAGAAACTTTAATAGCTTTCCTCTCTTTTGGAGTGAGTAGTGTAGTCGTGTAGATCACAGTCGAATAGGCTGTTTCTAAGGATAAGACTACTATTAGGATGGGACCGTAATACTGTGGCGCCACGGTGCCTCAATGGTAGAGCACACACCTCTGGTGCTAGGGGTCGTCGGTTCAATCCCTGCTCATACCATGTGGGATTTGTGGTGGTCAAAAACCGTGTGCGTGGGTTTGCTCCGGATTCTTCGATTTCCTGACACTTTCTTCATTCCACCAATTCATCCCATCACCATCCATCCGGCCTGAGGCTAAGTTGCCTAAAGACCTTAAAAATGTAATTCAAAATTCAATTTACTGATCACACTGAAATTTGAATCCAAGGCAGATTGTGGATGCAACCGGCCAGAGAAGTAGCTCTTTCTCATCACTGTCTCACATTCATGTAATCTGGAATACAAGAATTGGGCAGAAGCATTGTCGGCCTGCGTAGAAATATTGTCAAAATATTGTCTACTTTTAATGAGAGACCAGTTCTAAACAATATTAGAATCTGGATCTGTAAATTTCTACATGTATTTTATGAGAACAGTCACTCAACTTATTACCTTGGAATTATGCGTTCTGCCATTCAAACTTGATTCGTCATAGACATTTCTCTAATAGGTATTTCTCCAATTGACAGAATAATTATCATTCGGTTTTTACATATGATATATTTATCACCAATTCGAAGAATTCGTTTAACTCAGTTTTCGAAGTATTTTTGACACTTGTCGTAAATTCGGGAATTCGTAAACGACATGGGAAACATATTTACTTACTTGAAATTTTAGAAACTATAACAAAAGAAACCCTACGTTTTTAGGTGGAACTTTGAATGCTGTACTTAAGTTTTTAAAGCATGCTACAAGTTCTTCTCTTCTTATATTTCCTGATATTAAGCATAAAAAAAGCTATGATATGAATGAACAATTCGCACGATTGACAAAACTTATCGCCTACAGAAATATTTCAATACGAAAGTGCGAACAGAATTTAAATTAATAATAATTGCAAATTCTCAAATCTCTGAGAAAATAAATTGTATGCAAAAACATGCATTACTTAAAGTTAAATAAATGAGTCAAAACAAACTGAAGTTGAGGAATAATACATCATCGTTTCTTAGAGACAAGTAATTCAACTTTAAAGTAATACTAAGTAATACTAAAGTAATACTAAGTAATCAAGAGAAATCAAGAACGTATACGGAGAGTGATCAAATGTCAAAAACAGACAGTAATACTATTGCATATAAATGTTTTATAACTCTTAAAGTTAACGTATAATATGTTAGATTATATACAAAGAACTCATACGTCCATATTTTGAAACTAGTTAGGAATTAGCCCTTGCACTTAAAACTATAATAACTGCAACTTAAAGACTGTATATACTAAAATATTCAGATATATTATTTATTAACGTAAGTAATGAAATTCAGCTGTAAAAATGTGAATTATATAATTAAACAAATACATATAACAACAACAAAAAAAAAGTGCATTGTAAAAAAAATACCAACCCGAGTAGAATCAACACCTTCAACCAAGGCTCTTGTTCGCTCGGTAGCTTTAACTGTAGTCTTCAACACTCCATCTACGTAAACATGGTAACACTCTATTGTTCCTGGTGGACAATCAGGTGGATTCCAACCGATGAGAATGCTCTTGTTTAACTGCCGCTCTAGTGTAAGTTGCTTTGGAGCAGGGACTAACACCGAGAAGAAGAGATCTGGTCAACGAGGGACATGATATATATTACTACACCTACTGGTGCGAGAAGCCATGAGCGTGCATGATGGGGAAGTGAAAAGTATCAGAAAAATTTAAGATAAATTTTCTTTCGTTTGAGCAGAGCACAATAAACACATAAGCAAAAGCCAATTCTTACTTCAAGTGCTCTTGATAAGTTTAATTTAAATATACTTATCTTAGAAATTTTTGTTCTCGATATATTTGAAACATTATTACCTTTTTCTATTTCTTTTTAATACAGAATTAAATGTTTAAAAATTTTGATGTCATAAATAAAAGCTTAGACATTCATAGCAGTTATTGAAAAGAAATTAAATTGAGGAAGTATTAACCAATAAAAGCATTCACTTATCAAGGTAAAATGTCCTGAATGAGACATTTAACTACAATGCCAATTCAGCAGTAAGGACAAAGAAGTATAATGAGACTAACATGCACTTCGTCTATATTTCAAATATAGGACTCTTGAAAGTTCATGCCTGAAAGATTGAAAACTACATTACAGCAATAATTTAAAATAATTTTTAAAAGTAAAAATATACATATATGTATGATATATAAATATAATATATAGTAACGATAATAATGCAAATTGGGCAGAAACCATGCATCTACAAAGTAATTTCGATACCAAAATTTCACAAGACTATGAATTTAGTAAATACGTATTACTCTCAGGCAGGCTGGGACAACCTTCCTCAGGTTTACGCTAGAGATTCTACTAACTAGCTAGCTAGATTGATAGTTCTCCGATGAACTTCCGTTACCACGAAGTATCATGCATACTGTGAACGTGCACAACTTCTGTTCTAAAGCTTTCGTCAGAACACTAGGCAGATAATCATATGAGCACATGTTCAATTTATTTTTCATGTACACAGATATCCGAAAGAAGTTTATGTCGAAATTTGGTCGAAATTTGGTCAGCAGATTACTAATCCGATGCGAAGCCAAGTGAAGAATATCGATAAACAAACTATGGAACGTGAAATGTGAAGTTGCCAGAAGGTTTTGTCCGTCACTCACAATCTAGATGTGTCTACTGCTTACATATGTAATCACAGTTAAAGTAAATAAATATATGGGCAGTACTATGGCTTACGCTCGTCCCGACATACGTAATCAGAGATTGAGTAACTGCAGAAAAGAACTTCAACTCGAGCGCAGTAAGCAACAGCGTGTAAAGAGTTCTAGGAATGTGCACAAAAATCGCTTTAAAACCATTGAAACTAGATTTTTAAATTGTTTCAAAATTTACTTTTGCTTTCTTGTAAATCAAACTTCTGTTGTTTTTAAACCCAGTTTTCTTTTGTCAAAGCTTTACATTATAATTTATTTTAAATGTTGTATTTTTGTTGTGAACTTTTATAAAATGTATTTGAATTCAGATGTAAAAATTTCTGCAATGCATTTAGATTGATAATATGGAGTCATATGAAAACTTGAAAATGCTCTAAAATTATTTACTTGAACTCAAGACAAATGTAAGTTAGATATATTATACAACAAATCTTATCGGTCTGAGCCTGAGATGCCTACATACCATAAATACATTCAAAACATAAAATCTTGTAATAATTTGTATTTATATTTCGGTAAAACTTTAATGTGTAATGTCATAAGTATAGTTAAAGACGGCAGCTTCACTACATTCGTACTAGGCAAGAGTAATGCTTCTGGTGAACACTTTTAGCGAATGAGTGAGATGTACTGAAATCTGTTAAAGAATGAAGGAAAAATATGAATATGTTTCGGGATTACACCTATATCCATACGTCAAGCCAGGAATAAATAAAGTGTCAGATTAAAAATAAAGATATCCAAAAATATTTTTCTCTGTCATGTCATTGACCCTTAAGCAGTCAAGTGGGGTATTACTGTCAACATCCTAGGCATACGTTTTGTTCTATTTTTATTTTAGTTTCTATTTCTATGATTTGTGTCATTGTATACCTCCCTGAGAAGTTTTACACTTGTCCAGAGTTCATGTAAAACGAAAATATAGAAAGGAATATTTGACTCGCTGTGATAGAAAAAAAAATAGAAGAAAAACACTAAAACAAAGTATTGTAAAATAAACAGATAACAGCAAATTCTTCGATATTTTTCTGAAGTAACAGCTCTAAATATAACGAATTGTGCATTAAGAGTAAAGACAATAAATTAGCAACCACTGTGGTGTTTAACAGTGTTAACGTACTATGAGTTAAAAGCCTGCTCATCACGAAATCCGACACAAAGTCAGCGGACATCCGACATTTGTATGTATATGTATGTATGCTCTTTTTTGAACTAGAAATGCGTATCGCTCAGGAAATGTTCTCTTGTTCACATGAAGATACTTAAATTTTAGATATTCTCAATTTATTGTGTTCACTGACATCGAAAGCCCCACGAGGACAAATTAAAATATAATTAAAAATGTGAAAGCAATTCTACAGAAACAAATTGGTAACGAACTATTTGAGTGATGAATTAGGTGATTAATGGAAGAACGTTATTCGTATTCGTTAAATATACACGATTTTGAGTAACCTTCCACCTCTCATTGGCTTCATATAAGGAACACATAAATATCAAAGTACGAAAGCTCAAGAAGAAATATCATTTCCAAGAAACTAAAAGGAACATATTAGAAAAGGTCTGCCGAAAACGAGCTTTCAGAAATTACTGAATGAACTATAAAGTACTTTGGATGTATTAAAAGAATATTAACAAATAAGGTTCCAAATTACGAGACAGAAAAAGGTCCAAGTCAAACTCATGATATAATGAAAGAAGTACAGAGCACCAACATATTAAAGAAACTTGTCTAGAAAACTGTTCAAACAAACTACATTTCACAGCCTGATGCAGATATCAACTAATTCTATTATAAAAAATTAACAACACTGATTAATGATTAAAATTCCGCAAGTCCGAATGAGGAAATATTCCACATTGGTGTGACAGTTGATTAGGCTATAAAATATCCGCACAGAAAATTTCAGAAATGGAATCAACCCCTTAGGAGAACAAAATGATTTCCATGATGGGCTTATTTACGCTTTTCTTCAATGTCTTAAACTTCTTTTCATCTTACGTTCCCACACAACTCACCTGCTTCAAATAACCTTAGTCTGACAAAAATGCTTTATTTTCTATCTTTCATGAATGAATTATCTTGTTAATGAGTTCTCCATTTACTGAGCCTCAAAGTCATCATATTTAACCCATTATAAAAAGTTATTTCTTTTCATAGATTGCCTCAAAATATTGAAGTCTTTTAGTCTCAAAATCATGTAAATTTTAATGTTTTTATGAGCTCAACTGACACCTTTCGGTCAAAATCCGTTACGTATGAGGGTCCACGTCCCTTTGAGATCATCTTCTGAGGTTAGGCGTGGGAATATAGCGACCAGTACCTTAGTTTGGGCACCATTGACTAGAGAAGCTGAGGAAAAGCCTAGAAAACTTCAGTCAGGATCCAACGGCAGGGCTCCGACCCATACGCCTCCGAATTGTCAGACCGAAGTGGGACGTTACTAAGTGGACCACGGGGGTTGGGTATATACACTGTCATCTATGTTAAACCAAATGATCAATGACATTTATAGCAAAGAGAACAACAGGAGAAACTTCAGCAAGGTGGTATGATTATAATAAACATGGCATCTAATCAATCAAGCTTTCTATCCTCACAGTTTCCAATTTAGCACAGAATATGTCTGTGCTGTACGGTACACGGCTAGTTCCGCAGAAAAATGTATTATCCGCAGCTAACTTGAAGGAAAAAGGTTAAAAGACATTAAGATATGATGAAGCAGAACCAAAGAGGTGCCTTCGGTTCTTGAAAGCTCCTCTCTTCTTCCCTTAAGATACATTGTCACGGTGATAGTTTACAATCCCGGTAACGAAAGTGAGCCAATACCAACAGCCGTACCATCGCCAGTACGACCGTTGCTACTAGTAAACTTCTGTTACCTGACTTGTAAACTATCCCCGTGACAACACAGCATTAGGTTTCGCTTCATCATATTCACGTTCATTTAACCTTTTACTGCATGCCAGATGAAGCACTTCCTTTTGCGGACTTGTCGTGTGCCTTACAGCCTTATTCTGTGATAAATCGAAAACTGAAAATAAAAGGTTTAACTGAAGGGCTATAACATGTATCTACTTGAATTCTTAGTTTTGAAAAATGTTTTTAAAAATGTGTAAAATGATTTCTGCCTAGGAATTTTGGAAGGCGGGTAACACAACTTTTAATAAAAACTAAGTCAGTACAACCAAATACAGTATTCATAACAGCTATTAACTACTTTGTTGTATATATATATTCTACATTTGTAACAAAATGAAGAGTAACAAAATTTTGCTAATTCTATAAATAATTGGTCTATACAAATTATAATTTATCATCATCCCCTATTGCTCTTTCAATTTGATTGATGTGCACGCTCACCGTCCTCACCTTCAGTGTCTGTCCACAGCAAGTCATAGACTGTTGCTGCGACATATAATATCCAATTGCAAAGTAAAGATATTCATTTTATTAAGATGATCTTTTTTTGATTTTACACTTTGCGTATAAAGGATCACTTATTTCTTGTAGTAGTTAATTATTATCTTATAAGCAAAAAGAAAAAAATCCCGAGAACTATTTTTCATAAAAACATGCAGTATTAAATAGCTTATATATAACTATTTTGCTAATTTAATTTATATAAATATAAAAAACAATGCTTAGACTAACATAAAATACAAAAAGCTATTTTTGAGCATAATTTTAATGTTTTTGAATGAAATTAGCAACCTTAATGAGTTAGAATCTGAAATAACTAACCTAGCGAAATCTTGAACTATATTACCTTGAAATCTTTATGAAATTTATTGAACATTATGCTTATTTAGCTAATTAACATATTAACGTGTTGATTGACAACTAAATACAAATTCACTTATAACAAATCACGGTATAATATAAAATTTTTGAGTATATCCACTGGATCATAATAATGATAAATACAATGTTTAAGTGATGTTCATTTAACACAGGAAGTAAATATTTAAAATAATTTCATTGCTAACAAAAAGGATAAATTGTGCATATTTTTTAGTAATGAAATTCACCGTTATTGCTATAAGCTGATTTAAATAAAGCAACTCCGTTAACGTCTATTACAATCCTTACCCGGGATCATATATTTGTTTCACTTAGTTTACATAAAAACAACTTTTATCAAAGATTTCAGCTGAAACTTGAGCAACATTTGAATTAGAAATTCCAGAAAGCAGTGGAAATAAGTCTTTTCCGACCTAGAGAAAGTGATCCTTTAATGCAAATTAATCAGCGAATGTTGATTAAGTTATTACTGCAGCACTCTGAAATGTCTGAATAGTGGGTATTCTAAGGCCTGACACGTAAGCGAAGTAAAAGTACTGTACATTTCCTTAAATCTTTTTCCCTGGCATAATATAATTACTTTTGCGACAAGTAATATAATATGATTGTGTGCCACTGCAGACTTCACATTTCTTGAAACTACTTTATCTTACAATTATAATGCTTCACAATGATATCTACATCAGAAAGATACAATTCTGACAAATTTTGGTTTACTGTGGTAAATCGACATTCATATATCCATTTGTAATAACTTCCTTACCTTTCTTAATGTATCATAATGGAAAAAGAAGTAAAGCCTAAACGTTTCCAAATACTAAGTACATGCCCAGACTGGTTCAAAATTTTATCCAGTGAGTTTTATAGCATTTCCCTCAGGGCCACATGCACTTCTAAAATGATAGGTTTATTTATTTATATTATGCAACCTAAAATATACGTTCTTGATTATGTGACGTTTTTGATTTTGTGTATGTGACATTGGATCTCTACTCTACTAGAGAAAGTGATAACAAGAATATATCAAAAGGAAAAACAAAATGTGGCCCGGAAGAAATTTCGAATTCTTTACGTGGAAGCGAATTTCCAGCGTCAACTGTTTTTAGTGGTGCCAGATTATATGTACTTTTAGTGATATCGTGAATATGAGGAATCACTAAATTAGAAAGAGTCGCACAGTGACTGTTGAGAGACTACACTGTGAAAGTGTACTGTGGTGTTTGAATGTGAAATGCAATATGTTTTGTAAGTACCAAATAGTTTGTATTAATTCAGTTGACCTAAGCATAATATATTTACATGTAGTTAATATTACATGAAAAATAATAAAGAGGAGCTAGAACTTGAACCTATAGTTCTATGAATTTCTTGAGTAACTTTTCCATCAATGGAGGCCACGATTTGTGTAAATTTCCTTTGTTTCAGTTTAGTTCTACTCTTTTAAACATGATAATACACGCTTCCTAAACTGAGCAATCTGTATTTGTTTCGGATTTATGTAGTACTCGAGCCGCTGCTATATGATGTCGATCATTGTATAAATGTTTCAAGAGACCTGAAACAGGATTATCAGTATTACCATCTCTTTCATGTTTATTTATCCTAACAACAACGTTCTACTATGCCAACGTACTTTTTACTGAAATTTTAAGTGACTTCACCGAAATATTGCAGGTAGTCCGTGAAGTAAATGACTTCTCTAAATTCATAGGAGTGCTCAAAATGGGAACTTATTTGTGCTTCTTGAAAAATGTTTTGTGTAATTTCTAAGAAATCCTGTAATTCCTGTTACTCACTTCGATAGTAGAGTGAATTCGTGTTCACATCTGCAAGGTTAAACAAGATTGACAAATCTTTGTCAAGTGAACTAAATAAGACTGTCAGGTATAGAAATGAAGATTTTTATTTAGGTTTCATACAATAGAATCATATTGGAATTAATTTTAATGTTTTCAGAGAGAGCTTATTTTTAAAGAATACAAATTAGAAACACAATTTTCAACATTTTCTCAATGTAATAAACTAACTCATATATCAATATACCATTTTTTCTTCATTATTTCAGTAATGCTCAATTTGGTTTCGACTAAGGAAATTTAAAGCTTTTCAGTCCGTTTTTTTTTTTCATTTTTTTAGTCCACTGATTCTCTGAATATTTGTTTTAATAAGTTCGTAGAATATAATAAAAACACCAGAAACATTATACACCATAAGAAATACTAAAATATATTCGTACAGTGTATACACTACAAAAAGGTTCTACATAGTGTTTGGTTTTCCTGTAATCAAGATTTGTACTTTACTTTTCATTATAGTACAAAAATAGAACCAATTAATTTTTTTAACAATGAAGATAACGCTAATTTTTATAGGAGACGAGGCGCTATGCTGATTCTAATCTCAGCTTCTTGAACGCTTATCTTAGTACATTTTTTTTTCGCAAATATCCTCTCCCCATTTTACTTTCTCTCAAATTATTTGTGGAGCTCCAAAGTTTCTTGGAAAGATACATTCATAATCATGTATAACTGTAAAAGCTGGTGCCTTTTGTCAAGCCGCATGACTGAGCCATTTTAATTATTTGCTTAAAACAAAACTGAAATCGGAGTAAATATTTACTAAGGGGCGCAGACATATAGTACTGGTAAACAGATTTATACAATATATTGTCAAAATTCAGTTTTCTTCAATAATTTCTATAATTTTGCTACACACGTTTACTACGCTTATAATTTCAGTTCTGTGATATCACACATATATAAACTCTAAAGGAGTGTATTAAACAAATAACAGAAAACTATATCAGGACTTACTTTTCATGTAATGTCTACTTCCACTGCCGCTTTCTGAATGTTCACACGTGTTTTCCTAAGTTTTTGTTTTCGTCGCAGCATGACGTTCTTATTGAGACGTGCAAATGAGAGGGTATTCATACATATACAATGATGTCTACATGAGATGGTTTGAAGATGGAATGAAAAATGTGCATGTTTCGCCAATGATCTTCCGTCTATTCCCATCTAGTTGAACTAGTACTACTTTATTTCGTTACCTGTGTTTCTTTTTTATCTTTTATTGTTTGCGTGCGTTTAAGTGTAACCAGCCTGTTATTATTACGCCAGATAAAGTATTTTGGAACTTTTACTTCACTTACGAGATCTAGATTACTTCAAGATTCCAAACAATGTATAAGTCGCCCTATATTGTCATGCATTTAGCAAGAGTAAACTACAAAACATATATTTAATTTTTTAAAAATCTAAGAAAGTAGTATTTAAAAAGAAAACTTATTCTATTTCTTACAGAAGTGCTATCTTTATATGATACAAACTGCTTCTGCCTGACAAATCCTGCTCCTGAGCTATGTAACTATAATATGAAATGATTATGCTTTTTTATAGTTGCATCGAACAAGTTAGACAACCATTTCTTTTGCTCGTTGCTTAACGAGAAGTATTAACAGTAAAAAATTTAAGAAATAAATAGTGAATGGAAGTACCTGGACCTTCTCCCATTTGATCGCTCAGAACTTCCTCATCTTCTTCTAATATATCTTCTAAATCTATGTAGTTGTATTCAGATAGTCTCTTGGCGTACGCATCATCTACAAAGGGCCAAAAATCAACTACAAATGTACCATCATAGAAGTTGCTTTCAACCTAAAAATTTACTTTGGATAAAAAGGAATATAATGTTACAATAATAAATCATCTATACGGGAGGTAAGGAATATAATATGTACTTTTCATCATTAAACAATGCTTAGAAGCTGTCCTGAATCTGATAACTCAGTGGTAAAGCACTTAGCTGACTATTTGGAAATCCAGGGTGCAATTTACTGTATTTACAACGACTAATTTTCTACTAACTATCCAACTGTGTTACCATACACAGGAGTTTTGTGTAAAGACAATTATCACTTAACTTTTATTTATTTATTTTAAGTTTTAATTTCTTCATGATGTTCACGTCACAATGAAGAAAAATTTATGATCAAAATTTCCTCTTCAGAATCAGTAGTCAATTGATACGTAACTTACAATTTTTATATATTTACATACGCTGTTTGCAGGTATACACGGTGGTTTGTGTACGTTCTTTGATATATAAATGGTCCATAGGTGTATTTGAATGGTAAAGAATTAAAGTACGAAGAGTAGTTTAACTCATTTCTTATCACGAGAATATTTAAGCTACTTTTAAAATATAAATACTCGTTTAGTTATTTTATGAAAACTCAACAGTTGGTGAATAATAATAATAAACGCACATGGAAATAAAATAAGAGAAATCAGAGCAAGCTCCCGTTAATACAAACCAAAAGAGAAGAGGAACACATAAAGTTAACTGGAAAAACTACTGCGTTGACAATATTTAGGCAGTAATTTACTTTCATTTGTGAAAGAGAAAGAGGGGAGTGTCTGTGATGGCAGAAGCTCCATTTATTTCCAAAGTTGAAATGGAGGCAACTTCCGATTTTTTCTGCACATCAAGTCTCTGTAGGTACAGATACAATTGATTTTACAGAGTGAAAAGTACGTGACTGGACCGGGAATCGAACTCGGGACCTTTGGGTTACCGCCCCAATGCGCTACCCACTGCGTCACCCAGTCGACTCGCTTCCCAATCACACACCTTCCACTCTTGATGTCGATGTTCTCTCTCGATACCACCTGGAGAGTACCACAACTCCTAACTGTGCTTGGACTTTCCTGTATCTCATAATGGTGAACATCTCACACGGAAGAAATAATTTCCAAAGTTGAAAGGGAAAGGTCCAAGGATCCCGAGTTCGATCCCCGGTCCAGCCACATACGTTTCACTCTTTAAAATCAATTGTATCTGTACCTACAGAGGCTTGATGTACAGAAAAAATCGGAAGTTGCCTCCAGTCCAACTTTGGAAATTATTTCTTCCGTGTGCGATGTTCACCATTATGAGACACAGGAAAGTCCAAGCACAACTGGGAGTTGTGGTACTCTCCACGTGGTATCGAGAGAGAACATCGACGTCAAGAGAGGAAAGTGTGTGATTGGGAAGCGGGTCGACTGGGTGACGCAGTTGGTAGTGTATTGGGACGGTAACCCAAAGGTCCCGGGTTCGATCCCCGGTCCAGTTACATACTTTTCCCTCTTTAAAATCCATTTATTTATATTTCTCGCTGACGGTTATGTTCTCATAAATATTCTTTATTGTCTTTTATGGAGTTTAATACACTTTTTTCTTCAACATGAGAGAAGAAGAGTGTTGTAAGTAGTGACTAATCAAAAGTATCTAATATAAATAATTGGAAAATCTTGCTGACGTTGTTAAATAATTCAAGTATAGAGTTGAAAGGAAGAAAACATGTAAAATACTGCCATTTGGATCATGCAATAATGGTAAAACTACCGAAGAAAATTGGTACGACAGAGATGGTTTTGATCTAATTTGCATCTAGAAAATATTATGATGTCAGAACTTAACGACATGGAAGTTATTGTTGGAGAAACAAAAATCAAATGTAGATAACATCATTTTCTGTCCAGACACGCATCTTGATTAAGATATGTTAGGGACGTAAGGATATATTTTTGAAGTACCCGAAATGAGGATAGCTTTAAAAAGAGAGAGAGAGCTATGTTGAAAAACAAACTGCAAATATCCAAATTGAAGGAGAAAAAGAAGAAAAGGACATGATGCATAAAGAAACGAAAAAAAACAAACAACACAAATGAGCGATGTAATCCCAGAGGCAGGTAAGGAAGTAGTTGAAAAAACTGAAGTAAATGTTTTGAATCAAGCATGCATTTTTGTGGAAAGGGAGTGCTAAAACTACTTGGGAAAGTTACCATGAAAGGGAATACTAAATTTAAGAAATTTTAATCTAGAGTAAATGTAAAACAATGTAGATGAATAACTGCATAATGAAACGTCACAGAGTAATAAAGAAGAATAAGACACACTTCAACCACAAATTTTAGTGTGAATGTGGAAAATAAATTGAAATTGGTTAATACATTATAGTTACATTGTTTAAAGGTCTTCAAATTGTTCATTAGAAAGTACATCTGTATTTGTCTAAATATTTTCTGGCCCATCTCATGGCCATCCATATAACGAATATTGATTGAAAATATATATATAAATAGTAGAAGTGAAAAAAAGGAAATAACAGAAAGAAGTAATGAGATGAATTGAGAAACAGAGTACAGAAAAAAAATCTTTACTTCTCACTTATTTTTGTTATTTCCTTTTTTCACTTTCACTATTTATATATATTTTCAATCAATATTCGTTGATATATGCCTCAGGATAGGCATAAGAGGGGCCAGAAAATATTTGAACAAATACATATATAGTTTCTAATGAACCATTTGGAAAACTTTGAACAATGTAGGTATAATGTATTTTGAAATATTCTGTGCGTTACAATGGAATTATCGAAATTGGTTAGCATATCTTTTGCATACAAACTATTTACTCAAGGATCTAGTTGAAGAGAAAGAATGAAAACTACTAAAAGCTTCTGTTTCGTCTTACAGCAGTGAAAGTAGAACGACTGGAACGAAAATTTGAAATCCAACTTCCCGAGCTAAACGAGAAAAAAGTTACAAGAAATTAATGCTTAAATATTTAAAATGTACGATACCTACGTTGCTTTGTAGTGTTCAATGTATTCAGAACATCGCGATATTGTTGTTACCTTAATATATTTTCGAACATGTCGTAATGCCCTTCAACAGGGGTTAACTAACGAAGCCCTGAATAAGTACACGGAAAAGACAGATATAAGAAAGGCATTCACAAGAAGAATGCAACTGAAGATTGTATAGTTTATGTGGTAGCGAATTTTTTTTCATCAACTATTTTAGTGTGGCCAGAATGTTCATACGAACACAGGTAAATATGTAAATGTAAATAATTTACTAAATAGAAAACAAAACAAAACAAATAATAATAATAATAACGTCCTAACATTGTTTAGTCAACAGATACGTGTATCTTGTTCATTGTATGTGTAATGCAATATATGTAAATAAATCTTTCAGGAACCTAATAATTGAGTCTAGTTTGTAATCTGTATACCAATAATAAGGTACGAACAACTAATAAAAGGGCTTAGATAGACATTATATTATTTGTTTCCTAAGGAAACTTTCTAGGAATGGAGTTCAGAATTTGTACAGATTACTCTTGTTTGCTTTAACGTCGGACAATTACAATGATATAATAGGCTACCATGATAACATTTGTTTTTGTTTTATGAAGTATTCTATAGCCGTTGGTCGCTGCGTAAATGTTTTGAGAGACCTGAAACGGGATTTTCAGTGTTGGCATCTCTTTCATGTTCACTTAGCCTAACATTTAATATATTACGAAACCGGGTTGTACGATTTTACGTATCGTATATGTTTTTTAATCCAAATTTTTAGGTTTCTCTTAGTGCTACAACGTGGAGAGGCCTGTAACATATTGCTTAAGTTACGATTAGAAGTAACAGCGACGATTTCCACCAACTATTTAAAAGCGTCTCGAAAGAATGGCGACTTCTTCCTCGGTATGCAGATAAATCAAGACAGGTAAGAAAGGATGTACCAAAAATATCTAGCTGGTTCAAATCATACTTTTATTAAAAGTAAAGAAATTTCAAAGCGGTGGGAATTTAATTAATGAGAGTAGGACCGAAACTATTTAGTCGGTATGTTTACCCCATAATACATAATTTTTATCTCGATTTATCTACTCACTAGAGAAAGAAGGCAAAGTGCTTTCGCAAAGCTTTCAGATCGTGTTTTAAATACTTAGAGGTGGACCTGGATGTAATTTCTAAGGCAAGCAATTCTCCTAGTCGTACCGATGCCAGATTTTTTCATTTACAGGGAATGTCATACACACCCGAAGATTCCATGTAGTCTTTCACTGGCTTTAAAAGCTACGATTCTGATCACACGAAATCCTTGGATGTATAGTAAATTTCCTATGCATATGATAAAACTTACACGGGTATACCTAAAATTAGGTGGTGAATTGTTATTAACGTCCTAAATAAGCTGGTGAGCTTCTAAGGACGGAACCTACATTTCTGGCAAAGTGGGCTCCAAAACACTCCGTTCAATGGATCCCAGCGGTGAGCACGCGTACAGAAAGCGAGCGCTCTAACCTCCCGGCCAACCTGATCAACTAAAATTAGAGTTAAGGAACATATAAGAGGTGGAAAATCGTCCAGCCCGGTTTCAGGTTTGTTCAAGCATTTGAATGAAATCCAACACAGTATCGCCTCAATTCGTATCTTATTCAAATGAGATTCATATATCTACTGACGCGTTAAGGAAACTCGCTGCATAATAATGAACAACCTGTGTTTCAACTCAGATAAAGGTATCCACAACAAAACTTGGTTTCCATCTTTAGACACTCTATTAAATAAAAATTATAAACTCCAATTAAAAACAAAACCAAGCATAATTTCAGAACCTTTCAACTCTTTTACTATACTATCCTCCACTTCACGTAACACTTATTTTTACACCGTTTTTTAACACTTTGTTTTTAACTATTGCAAACATTTCATATTGATAATACACAATTTATGGTTTTAAATTTAAACAATGTCAAGCTATATTTTCGTTTCTTACTCCCTTCTTTAATTGATCATGTCGGATAATGTAGGCCTACCACACAATATCATTATTTTGGATACCACATGCACAAAATTTGGGTTATTGTCTCCATACCTGTGTCAATATTGCTGACTTCAAATTCTTGTTTTAAACATTGTGAGAATATTTAGGTTAGCTGTAGGTTTCTTTTTCAATTTTTTTCTGTCTTCTGTACCTCTTCCCTTGCGTTTAAAGCTCAGGAGATGACTTAATCGAAAGGTCAGTAAAATACATATTTTAGCATTTCAGGTTGAGCAAGGACCGTTTTCAAATAATCATCTACTATTTTAAAAATTAAAACACACTCTTAGTTGCTTTACCAACTTAACCGTTTACAATTCCCTTGTGGATATATTCCTTTTTATCCAAAGTAATTAGAAGAAAAATAATTTAAAATTTAGAGATTTATTCTTTATACCATTATCAGTACCAAAAGACAAAAAGCTACAACAATTTCCTTTATTTTGTATTTATCATACCTAAAAATGGAAAGTAATGAACAAAATGTAGTTCTTGAAATTAAGGTAACATTAAAATTCGACTTAAGAAAATAACTACATATAGGATTAAAGTATCAAGACTCAAATATCATATATAATACCGAGTCCCATATCAGGTATCTGGTTCGTCATAATCTTTTTTGGTAAAAAAATGGTATTATCTGAGATTTGTCTGCTCTTTTGTGTAACTGTTATCAGTTTATTAACAGCGTACGTGTTTCATGTTGTTATTCTTCCATTTGAATCTAAATCTGTTTAGATACTTTATTTCAGGCCGCCACGCTTTCATTATTACCAATAAATGTGTATGAAAGTGTAATTTCTGCAACATTTTGCTGAACTATCGTTGCTTTTTACATTCTTTTCTTTAGTTCACATGGTTCGTGGTGTCCTCAAATCTTGCAACGTTAATTTAACCTATCTTCTGACGTTATACAATGATGAAATTTTGCACAGCGACGTAAGTGGGGTTGACAATACAATATTCCATTGTTACTTTCATATATTTCTATATTTTAAAAAACATATTTTAATTTTTCCTTTAATATGGACCATAAATACTAACCTGCAACGAGGAAGAGTTTGACGGGTTGCAGAACACTTTAGGATTGGATCACAAATCATTAGCTTGAGAATAAGTATTTGAACACCGAAGTAACTCGAATAAAATTAATAAAAAACAAAAACAATTCGTACTAATAAGTAAAATATAATTTTGTTTACGTACTAAAAAGTAAAATATAATTTTGTTTATGTATGATTAAAAAGAAAAGCATGGGACGCGCGAATTGAAGAATTTATAAAGTGACTGTATATGAGAGCACATCCCATGCTTTCCTTTATAATGATGCATGAACTTTTTTTTTCTTTTTTTTTTACCTTTAGTATCTGGGTAACATTGTAGTATTTAAATGCGATAAAATACCGATTTCCCACTCACTGAGACATTGATTATTTACATTCGTGTTTCATGTTACAAACTCATGGGAACAGATTTAATTAATCCATGGCTAAACATTGAGTCAAGTTCTTGGCACAGAGCATTATCGCATGTTTATTCAGTACTAGAATTTGAATAAAATCACATACATTCTCTTGTTTTTATTTGATTTCCTTACATGATTCATTTTAAACTCGTCACTTAAAGCTGGGTTTCGATGATATGAAGTACACAAAGACCACAAAAATGCTAAATTTAAACTCCACAAAAGAAGACATTTTTGACGGAAAGAAAACCATTATATTAGGCTTACATAACACTGTTAAGTACTAATTATAACACCATGAAGGCTAGTTTATTAACAACGAAAATAAAGGTTTATAAAAGTTTTCACATACACGTAAAAAGCGTTAAATTGGGTTACGGGATGTTGAATAAAGATCAACGAGAACCTTATTTTTGGAGTAAGTGACGAGAGAAAACAGGGAAAATGATGAGAGAAAACTTTGCATGGGGTTGCATCACACACGCGCTATGGGGAAAAATTGTAGCAATTATTACAATTTCAGTTACGAAAGCTCCGTAATCCAAAAGTAAAACTAGCTTGTACTGAGGTAAAAGTAAAAATGCTAACAATATATTCGATTATTCGGTTTGTCGTGTTGTACTATTATGACAAGCTTCCAAGCTTCAGGTTCTAGTATCACTCAATATACTACAAAAATTAAAATGTACCGAATAAACCACAGTTTGAATGTTTATATACTACAATATATTATTATAAAGCTATCTAATCATACAGGCTGCAATATTTCCAAAGACCAATAAGCTAATAGCCACTACGAAAATTAACGCTTCAAACATCACCTACTCTTTTGTGGCAGTTTCGGTAAAGTTCTTTTTGTGTTCCTAGATTTCGTATCAGTCTTAAAAGAAAGTGATTGTTGTGCAGGTTTCAAGTTCGTTGCCTTTTTTGGTTTCTTACTGTCAATAGCCTGTGGAATTATCACTAATGTCAGCATGCAGAGAGACAGAGAGAATCGATAATGAAGCGAAGCAAAATAAATGTTACCCTTATCAGTATACACATTAACTGCAGAGAAAAGAATAATTAGTAATGCAATAAAGTAAAATAAATGTAACCCTTATCAGTCTACACACTAACAGCTGTAGTTAAAAAGAAGCACGTGGAATACGCATGTGCTAATCAAGGGTATCACCAATACAACATACTAGAGAAAACCTATAAAGTGGTTCTGATTTACGTAAAGTATACATGTAACTAATGGCTGCAAAGTAGTTTCGATAACTGAGAAATGTTGCACAATGATAAAACTCACAGTATCTGTTTATCACCTAGAACGAAATGAATGGCAACTATAACTCGAATGAGAAGAGTACATGTATGAGATCATGACTTGAAAGAAATTACGATTAATTCTACATTGTGAATCATACAACATTATTGAATTGAATTTGAATTTCGAATTTAATTTCAAGACCTTCAGACAACTTTGGCTCAGGCCGGATGGATGATGATGATGGAATGAAGAAAGTAGGAGGAAACGGGAGAACCCCGAGAAAACCCACGCACACGGTGTTTGTCCACCAAAAAGCTTACATGGCATGAGAGGGATCGAACCAATGACCCCAAGCACCAGAGGTGAGCGCTCTGCTACTGATCCACCGCGGCCCCCAAGAAATTACTGAATTTCTTCACATAACGTGTATTATTCCCCATCGCTGATGTAGCTTTAGTTTTCATGAATGGAACATGAAGGTTTTAAGCTTTGATTATATTCAGTGTTAAGACGGTTTTACAATTGAAGGAGAATGAATTTTTACAACCTATCATCAATTTTTAAACATTCGAACAGACTGGAATTCTAAATTCAGAGGCGTACTCGAGTTCTTCCTGTGAAAGATTTATATCAATATCACATGTATTGTGTATCTCCTCCAGAGCAGTTTTACAAATTCGAAATATGATATAACTCATATTCCAAAATCGAACCAAGCAGAATAAAGGAAAAATCATACTACTAAAAGTTTAAGAAAAATAGGAATTACGAATTTTGTTTATACTAAAAATAGATTAAGCATTCTCAATGCTTCCTCAAAATACGTTTTACATAGTATTCCTGTTGTCTATTTCAGAAAGAATGCTGCACTACAAATTTATAGACTCTGATCATTCTAATTCCAAAAATACTGCCAGATAGAAAAGCATACCATCTCGATAAATTACTAGATAAATTACATTTGGAACGATATATTTGTATGTTTGAATTTGTCGAAATACCCTATTTATAAGTAATAGTTTCAGACAGTGTTTCATTTAATGTATAGGGGTAAAATGCCACGGCATGAAATTTATAATTATTACATGTATGAAACATGAGTCTGCGATAGGAATTTCCCTTATTTCTAGAGAAAAATGTAAACACAGTTTTCATTAACACCAATTTATAACAAAGTTTGCGTAACGATTGTTCTTTTTCAATTCGCCACCTTAAAACATAATTACGGCTAAAAATACGAATTCTGTGAAAAAAAAATCTCAGTACCAAATTTCATGTATCATCTGCTCTAAATTAATTTGAAGGTTATTTTAAAATTAAGATCCCTCACATTCATAATAATAGATGGGATGCCATATGAGACAATTCTACTCACCTATCATCATGTTTTGAAGGTCTTCTACAAAACTGAAGTCAAGATCTTGCGGAATAGAGGTTACCATGCTATCGTCTCCATCCCTTAAACCTAAAACAACTGACTGATGAAATTCCAAAAGGTCTTCTCCAACTAACTTCTGAACATAATTGGATGGCACCAGCCCTCTTCTGCCATCTAGTAACTCAGCGTCGTAAAACCCATCCTAGAAGAGAAAAGTTTACATAAGATCATTTACTCCAGTCTAATCTTAGAAGTACCCCAAATACATATGAAACATGTTCTTTACAAAAACGTCTTTCTCATATCTTAATAATTCTCAAGAGCACAAAAATACCTCCGAAAATTCAAGGACTAGTATTAGCATATGTAAGTTAATACCATACTATTGGAGTTAGCACCCCACCCCCTCCACTTCCCACCGGATAAATTTATTTCATCGAACTTGACAAAACAACAGCGAACAGCCACAGTGATGACACGCCTAGTCTAAAGGAACTGGGTCATTCACATTCGGAAGTGACAAAGGTATTGAGTTTTAAGAAGGACTGTGGCAATGTTGTATCCAGACTACGTGAATTCCAGGTAGACTATTACCAACTTCGGTCCCTGAGACTGCCAACCACGTTTACAAAATCGAAATCTTCTTCCTCTATCTCAGTCTCTGCTGAGCCAATGACAACTGACCACGCCATGTGGCATAAGTCAAGGCAGGTAGATGGACTATAATAGTGTGGGGTGTATTTGCTTTAACTAGTGGTGCATCTGGAGAGCTCCTATACTGGCAGAACAGTGTGTGCAGATACTAGGTACTTTTCAACATCTATAGTTGTTTATGTCTATAGTCTAACCTGATAGTGACATGTGCTTGGAATAAGACAAACGCCTCCACACGGATCGCGTGTTCAAACAGTGGCTGGATGAATATTTCACAAAATTTAGCCACTAAGATTCCCGAACTTCAATCGTCAGGGAGAGATAAATTGGAGACTACGGCGAGTGAAGAAGGGTTTCATACTGCAACTCATGGAGAGCCTGCAACGTTTGGGCGGGCATTGCCATGCAGCATGAGGACACCAAGTCTGTTGACCATTGTTGGATGCCTGTGGAGAAGTTTGCGATTCATTGGATGGAGTTCAGCACTGTAACGATCTGCACTGATGATTAACCCTACCCGCAACATTACTTCCGTGGGTGGAGAGGTGGTTTAGGACACCATCCTGGACGTTGATCATGATCCAATTATTGTCCTGACCGTTTACGATTGTCATAGCAGATCCATTTTTCAGCTGAAATGATAATCCGATGCAGAAAATCTTCCCGCTTATTCCTTACACGCAGAAAACTGCACACCTCCAGATGGCGATTCTTGTTAGCCGGTGTCAACCCATGTGGAACCCATGAGTCCAACCTTTTCACCTTATCGCTCACACGGAGCCGCTGACTGACAGTGGTATGGTGTTTACCACTTTACCTAACTCGTTTGCAATGTCACGAACACTTTTCTGAGGGTCCGCTTCCACGGTATTCCTGAGCAGTTCATTCGAGCATGATATTGGTCGGTGCTCACGGGACTTATTTTGCAATGTTGTGTCACCGAACGATACTTGACAAACCAACGGCGAATGGTGCGTTCATTCGCCATTCCTGTCCCAAATGAACTGTTAATGTTTTTCGGCTTACTGTTTGAATTCATAAAGAAACATCATTCGCAATTGTGTGTTCTCTATGGTACACTTTCATACGACTCTGCTCAACAACACACTGCCTCTTGACTGTCCTTTACACATAGACCGCGTCAAGAAACGCAATAACTTCAACGGTGTTCTTTCAAAACTTCCTTCAATCTATTTTCTTGTTTAGAAGAAGCTCAATTTTTGGTCAAAAACTGGGATTTCGCACTATTGGTTCCTGGACGAAATCATTGGATTTGATATTTAGAAATACGTTTACATTTATTAAATTACTTTGCATTCATACGAAGAAGAACTAACGCGATCGGATATTCGACTTTTCTTTGTTTCCTTTCAATCTAGATACACTAAATTAACGTGCAATTTCACATAAAACGCACTGCACAAGTTACATCGTTTCATGTATCAAAGGAAATTTCAGTGCCTACAGCAATATTACGACAAAATATAAGAGGACCAGGAAAGATTGTGAATAAAGTGTTTAATGTCAGAACCTAATTTTCCTTCAGTATGTCTGTCAGACACACTGAAGGTTCTTCATTTAGGGCAAAGCAATGAACAAAAGAGTAGAGAGAAATGAAGATATTTGGGATTCACGAAATAAAAATAAAAATAAAACACGAAAAATTAATATATTAGAATGTCATCTTTCTTCTAACAGGCACTAATAAAATTCGCGGAAGCTGTTTCCTAATTACATGGTATGATATATTTTCCACATAAACATAAGTGTAGAATGTTAGCACATTACTCACCTCATCCATGTTTCCCCATACTAACATGTAGTCTCCAGCATTTACTGCCAGCTCAGCTTCTGGGTTTTCATTAGGCGAATGTTGAAAAGGATCATATGAGTACCTACAAAGAAAACACATATGTAACAAACCATTCATGAAGAGTAAGAACACGTGTGAGTTATGATAACATATGAGGTATGAAAAATAACTTCTGGGAAAATCCAACCTTTGCAGCATATATTCGATCTAGAATGTATCACTGGTTTATTATTCCTAAAACTCCTAACTATACAAATTCTGGGATATTAACTCAAGAATTTATCAATTCCATTCTAATCTACTTCTATACAGAGCATTACCTAATGGAAATACTTCGCGAAATGTATGCCTTATATTTTAAGTCACTTTGTATTACATAAAATTAAAAGCACTTTTAAAAGACAGAAGAATGTGACTACTGGGCATTCTAACATTCTGTTTTAGGTATAAGAATCTAACCATACAAACCACCGTCACCACGCACGTCGAGAGGCAGTTCTTTCAAAATGGCATCTATGCTTGGGACATTCGACCAAGTGGAGCTGCGGAGTATGATCCGGTTTCTATGGTCAAATGGAAAGAAACCACCTGAAATCTATCATCAGTTGTGTGCAACGTATGGCGACACTTGCATGCCGTTAACAAATGTTTGTAATTGGTGTGCAAAGTTCAAAGCAGGACGTGTCAAAGATGAAACCCTTTCCGGACGACCTCCTACGTCCCACACAGAGAACAATATTGACACTGTGGAGGTATTGATTCAACAGGACAGGCGGTCAACAATCCAAATAATAGCGAACGCACTGGGCATTCCATATGACAGTTCATACAGCATCGTCCATGAAGAACTTGGATATCACAACGTGTTAGCGAAATGAATACCCAGACAGCTCACACCACAGCATATGGAGAACCGTATAACATGCAGTCTTGAGCATTTGCTCCGATACCATAAGAATGGAAACGCATTTCTCGACCACATCGTTACAGGGAACAAATCATGGGTGTTTCATTGCATCCCTGAACGAAAGTGACACACTATGGCATGGAAACACAAACTTTCCCCCACCCCAAAAAATCAGGACAACCTGGTCCGCAGGAAATGTTTTGCTTACTGTTTTCTGGGGCAGCCAGTTACTGGTTTTGCTGTAAAAGAATAAGCTGTAAATATTGCTGCATATTGTGACACACTTGATCGTCTACGAACTGCTCTGCGCCGGAAGCTTCCAACAAAATCTCTGGAGAAAGTCATCATTTTGCATAACATTGGTCTTCTCCATGTAGCTGCACAAGTGACGCAAATCTAAATTCCTGGTATTGGGAAGTTCTCAAGCATCCAGCACAGCATATAGTCCAGATCTTCCTCGTCACATTTTTACCTTTTCGGCCCACTGATGGAACTCCGTACCGACAGATAGCAGTGATACGGAAGTTGAGAAAGCTGAACGATTTCAACCGCATGGGCATGGAAAAATTGGTTTCAAGGTGGGACAAATGTATCAATATGAATGAATGCTATGTGGAATAGTAAAGTATTGTTTAATCTTCAAAATGTACATTTCAACTTTTGGAAATATATTTCAATTTCACTGCAGAAAATTTACTCAATTACTTCTTGATTCTTCCTCGTATTTCAACGACTACTTTGGACGGGCGATTTGAAAAATACAGAAGAATCTAAGAAACAACTATCAAGTAGATCAATTGATGGTTCTTTAACTAAAATACATATAACATGCGGTAAAATAGACCATGATATTTCTAAGACTGAGACTAAATGTTATTATTTATTTGTGAGTTGGAAGATTATTTCATAATAATAATAATAAAAAAAAAAAAACGTGAGAAAGGCCACATTTTTAGAAATCAAAGACGGATGAGAAAAATAAATAAAGCAGGCCACGTAATAATTTTTTTATATATAACAAAATTCTAATTACATTTTCTCACTGCATCTAATGATAAATATGCGAAACAAATCAAAGTATTTACCAACCTAGCAATATATACATAGCACCTCCCTTTGCCTGGAATGTCCAGCATATCCACAACCTTGTTGTCCGTGATTCCTGGGGAGAAGTTACTGAGGGTCCCTGGGATGTTTCCGTTAAGGAAGTGGTTTTTGTCTAGTAAAACACACACACACATATATAAACATATTGTTATTTAAACACACACTTAAAAGAACGAGCTAGATTTCTATTTGATGTGAAATTATTTTACGTGAAAGGAAGTTACGTGAAACGTCTTTTTTTGGTGAATCATAACTTTTTTTATAAGGAGGAATTTTGCTCTTAAGCTATGTGTGGAATGAAGAAGGATAAAGAAATAATTTATACCTTGCAAAGAAAGTACTCCCGATATTAGAAGCTAAATTCCTCTACTCAGTACTATCGTAAATCAATAAGAAACACAGACATTTTTTTATTATTTGAACATGACATTTTTTTAAATGCTGGTAAAATTACACACCACCAACTGTGGCACTATTTATACAAACTTGTCCTACTACTACAGTACGTGGGGGGATTCAAACGTTGATTCTTGTGTTGAAATGTATGTACTTCTTACTTATGAACAAGATTGATGTGTCTTTTTATGGCAAAATTTCACAAATCTACAAGGAATCGGTCGAATTTGATGTTTCTTAAATGGATTTCTAAATCTTTTGCAGTTAATACCCTCTTTTCGAATATGACTTTTACAGTATATACACTTTTTGAAATAGTAAGTGATTTACATTCTTTCAATATCTCACTACATGATGAATAACCTTTTCTGGGAACGGGAAAATTTTCAGTTCCTTGACATAACAAAACAATAGACATTACTAAACGTACGACTGAAACAAAATTGTACATTGTATTTAAATAGCAAAGTAACGAATAACAATACTTCAAATACGTACCTCATGCACCAGAAGAAAAAATCAAAAACAATATCACATAGATACGGAACGTTATAACTTTGAAAGCAGAGATGAGTAAAAGCACAATGGAAGGCTTGCAGAATACCAATAATACTGAATCATTTTCAAACGTAAGAAATGTTGTCACATCGTATTTTGATAAAGATTAGGAAGTGAACACTTAGCAAAATGAATACGTTGTATTAATAATTTAGAGCTATAAAAGGTAGAAAGAAATAGCCAGGTAAGGAAGGAAGGTAGTAAAGTTAAATAAGGCTGTCATTAATACAAAAGTAAGAAATAATACTGCTCAAAGTGTGTATACACGCAAGTAAATAAAACAAGAACCATAGGAAACAAAAGCGGAGAAATGGGTCGAGAATTGGAATACAGAAAAAAGGAAAACTGAAGTAACTAGTAGGCAGAATGAAAACGTGTAATTTATTCGATAAATTTGTAGCTGGAACCAATATATCTTAAGAATGGTGAAGGTTTTCATTTATTTCTAATAGAAAGAGTGTGGATAGCGTATTGAATTGTATGAACGCAAGGTGGCTTCGAATACTTTAAACCAAATTATTGACCTTTCATGAAGATATTCATATCTAGTGACCATTCAACAAACTAGAGAATTACTAAGTTAACAGTGTTCAGAAAAAAAAACAATTCTTGCCAATCTGCTGGTACGTTATTGTATGAACTCTAATAATGGAATAAGACATTAACACATATCCAAGTAAGACATATCCCTTTACTTTACTTTAGAACGCAATATGCTGGGAAAACGTGTATGCAGCATCATGGATCTTGCATCATGACGTACGGAAACTACCTCAAATTTCCTATTAAAATGACTATATTATTTTCTTCTGTAGTTAAAGACGTTCCTTTTGCATTAAAATGGAGAGATTGCAATTCAAAGACTTAGTACAAATTTGAATGAAATCCGATTTTAGGGAAGTACTTAGTAATATTACTTATATTTACAAATTACTTACCTCCGTATCTTTATTCTTCTAGAACAGCACCAAATACTCATATTTAATAAACGCCAACTTCTTATCAAGCAAACTCAGTTTAAATTTAATTAATTAATCATTATTGAAAGTATGTATTAACAATAAACCTTTACTTCTTGGTAATATGCAACAGGCGTTCTATATTATTAATGCATCATTTTTTCATTATTACATAATAGAGTAGAATCAAAGATATAAAGCTATATGTTTGAAGAACACCACTTTAAATGCATGTTATCTGTGTATTCTAATTTACATTAGTTACGCCGAACAGCATGATACTAAATACATTTCAAGTTCGAGTGAAATGTATCACAAATATTCTCACACTTCCACGACATATACAATGCTATAATATATTTAATACAAAGAAACAAGGTAGTATATATCGATGTACTTTCTATAAGCTGCTTTTGTTACCTTCAAAACTAACTGATCTCAGTGTCTAAAATTTAACTTCTATTAACTATGCCCAGAATGTAACTATTTACAATGTTTAGGCATTAATTAATGTAATACTCGAATTACTTATTAACCTTGCACACATGAAATATAAAGTTCAATACACGAACATTAAGAATAATATCTGAATTGAAAAGGAATAAGAAAAAAGTAGGAATATTAATTATTATGTAAGTGAGCAGATAACATATTATTCTTGAATGTCAAAGTTACTGGGAAACAATTTCCAAATACAATTACACTGACAGTATATTAATAGATAATAATCGGTGTCCCCACGCTGTTCGCATAATACTATGACGTAGAGGCCCTACCTAAATATCTCAAAACAATTTCGTGTGACATATTTTATCTAAATCAGAAGGCACAATTTTTCGACACGTAGATCTTTAGAAAATTCTTATGCTACGAACAAACTGACTTAGTGTTACCTATTTTTAGAAAATTCAAATTGATCAGAAGGCGTTTCAATAGCAACTAGAATTAATCAAGGCCAGCAAAAGCAGGTTCTGACTCGCAAGGAATTTAATTTCAATAAGTTTCAGTCACACGGTCATTTACAGCATTTGATAGTATTTACCACATTTATATATCTGCTCACATCTTATTTTTCTTCATTTTGTTCAAAAGAGAATTTTTACCCAGGGACTCAGTTGAGATTTCAAATCAGATTTGTTGTGGAAGCAAATATTGACTTGTTTTCTTTTTGTATCGTCGATGGTTTGAATTTGTGGTAACTGCTGTTTAGGTAGCTTGCAGACTGGAAACCTTGTACTGTGGTGGCAGCCATGTGCGTATGTTGTTATGCGTGTACTGAACGCGAGCGCGCATTGATCAGAAAGTTTGTGTATCGCATCTGTATTTTGTATCCTGTAGTTTTAGTTCAACGATTTAAAAATATATAATATTCTAGTAAAGAAGTCTGTCCTTCACTTGTATCAAGAATCAACATATTATGGGCTCAGAATGTCTTGTAATATGAAGGTGGGTTCCAGTTTTCTGATGCTGCTTGATGCATTATACAACGATATGTTTTGTAACCAGTGAAGTTTCTGTGCGAAGATGGCAGATTTGAAAGTTCAAATAGAGAGCTGATGAGTGTGGAAAACTGGACCAAATGGAAGCACCAAATGATGCTTCTGTTCAAGTATCATGGACCGTTACAAAACTTGATTGGTAGCAATGTAGTAAGTACAAAAACAAGGTATTGACTACGATTAGACTTTCAGTCCTGTTTCGAGGTACGATATAGTGCGACCAGTACGAAGTGTCGCAGCTAATGAGGATCTTACGCTGCATCAATTCGATTTAAAAAAAAACAGCTTTTCAGTACGGTGACTTGGAAGACGAAGTATACAAGAGGCAGTCTGATAGTTTTGATGACGGTACCGGTAGGGTTTGCAAGTTAAAGTGTAGTCTGTATGGCCTGAAACAGGCTCCTAGGAGTTGGAATACACGGTTTGTACGGTACTTAAAGAAGTGTGGGTTAACTTCAGATGCTGGCCCATGCCTCTTTATATGAGAGAAAAATGGACAGATGCTATTGATGACTATCTAATTCGATCACGGGTTAATTGCAGGAACCGTTGATGGACAGATTGAGCAGTTTCTATTAGAGCTGAAACGCGAGTTCTACATCACCATAGCTTCTTGGGGATGCAAACTGAACGACACCATGACTGTTCAATCTTTGTGCACCAAAGTAACTACATCAAGAAGATTCTTGCACATTTTCAAATTGTCAAGGTGAATAAAGTAGTTGTGCCTGCGGTTAAAGAAGAAACTGATGATGTCTCTGGTGAAGAACTCTATCGGGAAGCAGTACGAAGCCTGATGTACCCAGCGATAGCCACAAGCCCAGATATTGCTTTTGCAGTAAGAAAAGCTTTTCAGAAGTTGGAGAAGCCTGCTAAAGCCGACTGGGAAGCCGCCAAAAGAATACTGATGTATCTACGAGGCACCATTGAGTACAAACTGATTTATCGCAATGGATATAAACTTGGGAGTGCTGGAAGTATACACCGATGCTGATTTTGCTGGAGATGTCAAGACAAAACTATCAACACCAGGGATGGTCGGCCTGAGCCAAAGTTACTTCAAGGCCTTAAATAAAGTTCAGTTCAATCAGGGATGGTATGCAAATACAGTGGTGAAGCTAATTCAGAAGCAAAAGTGTGTAGTGCTGTCAACAACAGAGGCAGAATTTGTAGACGCTAGTGAAGGAGTCAACGAAGTTATTTTGTTAACGCGCATGTTAAGTGAAATCACTCTGCTTAACATAGTGCTGTGAAATTCTCATTGATAATGCGAGTGCTGTGAAATTTATCAGAAATACAGAATTTCAGAAGCGGTCTAAACGCATCGATGTAAGATATTATTTTGTCCGTGAGAAATATCTGGATGGGTGTGTTTAATGTGGAACATACAGACGGTGAGCATCAGGTAGTTGATGTAATTAATGACCAAACCACTTGCGCGTGTGCGTTTTGAAACACTCGGAAATGTAATGAATGTATGCGGAAGAAATTGATGTATGAAAAAAAAAAATTGAAAGAAAGTGTTGCGGAAGCAAATATTGTCTCCTTTTCTTTCTGTACTACTGTGTGGTAACTGCTGCTTGCAGACTGGAAATCTTGTATAATGTGATAGCAACCATGTTTGATGTGCTTGTACTGAACGGGCGTGCGCATTGATAAGAAAGTCTGTGTAACGCATCTGTATTTTGTATCCTGCAGTTTTAATTTGCTTATCGATTTTAAAATATATAATATCCTAGTAAATATGACTGTCCTTCCCTTGTATCAAGAATCAACAAGATTTAAGTAACTCGGAAACTAAATAGTCATCTTAAGACCACTTACAAGTTGATGCGAATGACAACTCATCTCATTTCAGTTACGAAGATTTGGAAATAAACATTTTTCACGTCACTAGTTACAGCGGCGTAACAGAATGAGTAAGGGGACGATGTGCATATCGTCATAGCACATATTCAGGAAAATTAAGTCACATTTTACTCCAATTATTTATCTTCAGAAGTAGTTTTCCAAATGATTTGAAGGTTTAACGGTGAGTACACCAACTGCCTCAAGGAATGAAAGAATGAAGCGTTTATCGATATTTCTCATTGGTTTTAGACACAGCCATCGAAGTTTTAACACTGTATTTGTTACAATGACGAAAGAGTTTTAAAGGCTAAGGGTTGTAATCGTCAGAACAATATACTCTGTGTATACCAGATATTTCCATGTATAATTGAGTATAAGACAATGATTGTATATATGTATCGATGTAACGTAGGAATTGTATGGTGTAATCTGGAATCAATTCTCAGGGTATTTATGGATACAGATTCCAAAGTTGGTTATTAATTCAAAGTGTGTTTGCTTATGAAATTTTTTGAACGTTTAGTACTGAGTACGAATATAGTATCGGTGCATGTTATTTATGGTTTTCCAAGTAGTAGAGCAGTTTTTGCCAACTCCATTGAGACTAACCTAATACTAGCATACAAACTAAATTAACCAAACCTGTTGTACTAACAAGGCAATTGCATGAAGATTGAGGTACCTCTTTTATCATATACGGGACTTTGAATCCACGCGTTTGATTATAAAATTAACCCTCATCTTATAAAACTACATTAACTAACACGATGAAATTCTCTAGTATTAACAGGTATACACTACTGATAGGTTTTACTCTATTTTCCTTCTAATTTTACAAGATTTCTTTTCCTTGACCGAAATTCTTTAGCCAAAATATGGAACAAGTTTACGACACTCATTTGTATGTATGTAGCGTAAAGTTTATATATATTTGTTTGTATGTACTTGAGTTAAACATATGAACGTAAAATCGAAAAGTAATAGTGCGTGTATAAAATGTTTGATTTACAATACTTCCTCTTAATACTGTATAATTATTATTTAAAAACAACAGTGATACAATGCAAAATAATACATAGTATTCGAAAATATGAACATAAATTACAATGACACTTGAAACAAAATATTACTGAACGATTGCATTTTTCTCAAAGTTTATCAAAAAAATCTTTGGAAAATACGACTACAAATGATTTAAGCAATTTTCTTACTACCAAGTCGTTAACATTTATATTACCAAATAAAACAAGTAAAGAAAAGAAACTTTTTACTACTGATATATTTTCAGACTCAGCAATGATACAAATGAGTTGTCATCCGTAGCAGCGGTCAAGACTTCGTCAAATAAGTTACTATTTTGAACTATGGTCTTGCCTCGCTCATGTAATTTCATAATCTCTTTTATCTTGCGTTGATTTAAAAGAAACCACTCTTTTCATACCTATGTATCAAAAAACAAAGAAATGCTTCACTTTGATCTTAAAATGTGTATCGTGCTTTTAGTTTTGCATACGCACTCCAACTAAAAAATTTGATGAATGATTTGATGATAAGGTATCGTTACTTTTATGAAATATCTTGGAGGGAAAAGTTCTCCATCCAGAAATATCTTGAAGGGAAAAAGACATGAACTTTCATACAGTTCTATTTGACGCAGCACTTTTAGTTCTTTTGTACAATTATTAAATTCTGCGATGCTGGATTCCACACTAAAACATGCGATTAGTTTTAATAGCACCAATTCTTCTAATACTTTTACTTAAATCAAAATTTACAATAGTTGAATTTTATTTATTGCCTTTAGGCATCTCAGGTCAGGTTAAGGTGGAGGAGAGCATGTTTGAATGTAGTCGACCAGGACCTAGTTTTGTAGGAACCATCCAGGTATTTGCCTGGTGTGACTGAGGAGAAAATTGTCAGGATACGCGAGCACAACGACATAATTTTTAACATATAAATTAATTAGATAAAGAACAATTTTTTACAATACAAAATGATAGAATCGAAAATGTCTCAATAAAGTGTTCGCAAAAGATATTCTCATTAAAAATATAAGGGAACGTGATGGTTCAGGAACTAGTCAGGTATCATTGTTAACCTTTGGTTTCGAATGTAAGAATAGTTTCACAGAGATTTGAAATTTTGTGTTCCTTAGTAATAAGTAAAAATAAAACTACCATGAATATTTAAACATATCTAAACATATTCAATCTTCCCCAAGAGGCTCAAAGAAAATAAAGTTTATCATTTCAAAAAACTGTTTTCCATCCTTCTATTAATCTTATACACTTTCCCTGCTATACATTCATATTAGAAATCCAGCTCATTTAAAAATATTGAAGGTATTTAATTTCTCGCTTTCCACATTTAATTATTATTTTCAATTGCTTATATTACGTTTGTTAATTTTACATATTGTCGGCTCACAAGTGAAACACAGTAAGCCAGAAAATATAGTTTTGAGAAAACGAAGGAAAACAAAATTGCCATTTTACAGCTCAGAAACAATACTGGTAAAACAAATGTCAGGATTATATTTTTATTTGTACATCTTTTATTTATCAAGTGTACAAGATTATTTTTATGTTGTTCATGTATTCCTATGACAACTAATAACGATGAAAAATAAGAATATATGTGACTTAATGTATTTCTCAAATTATTAATAAACACTCATTTATTGACGATCAACACTATTTTTTTTTTCACCGATTGAAAGAAGACGCACATTTAGTTTAGAAAATCCCTTCAACTTAAAATTCAAAAAATATTTACTTAATGTGTTTCACCTGTACGCCGACGATATGTTGTACATACTTACAGAAGGCAAGTTTGCTAAATTATTTATTTTACTACAAGATCAATTCCTAAGGGAAAAAACATTACGCTATACCAGGCCTAAATTAATAAATTAATCTTCAAGACATAATTAGCGCAGTACTAGTTTTATATATCTGAGTTAATGTACAGAAAGATTCATCATTAAACTTTTTTTTCAGAATATGGAATAGGTATTGAAATGTATAAAACGAAACAAAAAAAGTAAACTGTAAAAGTAAAAAAGATTATGCCAGAGATTGTTACGAAGGGGATTCATTAAAATGTGAAAGTACCCAGTGTTATTGTCTTAGCAACAATTGAAATATGCTCTCAAAGAAAAACTACAGGAAGCACCAAGAGAAGTAGAAATTCAATAACGACAAGAAGGAAATTATACGTGTTTCGAAGAAAAGGCAGTTTTAGAAAGTGTTTAAAAAGCTGAGCGGACTGGTACGGTGTTGCAGTCAATGGCTGCGAAAGAGGGGGCTAGCGGTGACCCTACCGAAGGGTCCGTGCCCGTCTCTGACACAAGTGAATAATCGCTTGTTAAGATTAATTAATGGAACACATCACTGGTGGTCGGTGACGCCAAACTATGCACTCTAGGACTCTTACTTGTACGCTTTACTGTAATTGCTCATAATCATGACTCTGCACAATCTAAATAACAGATCTCAAGTATACGAGTGAGCGAGAAGATATCTGTCTTGGCAAGTGAGCCACCGTTGGGCTTCCAGTTTTTCCGCGTGGATCGAAATACGGAAATTAAGATATTCCGATCAACAGACGCAGTGTGCGCTCACGATTATGTTCGTGAACGGGTCTCAATCAAGTTACTCGCCCCGTGCCCCAGACTGCCTTAAGTCGCCCCTGGTTGCAGTATGAAATGTGTAATTTCACCGCTGTTCCCAAGAATAATTTTTGATCTGAAACTGAACTTAATCTAACTACACGTCTAGTCTACAGTAAAAGCTACAAAGAATTTAACAATTTTCCTCCGTTCTGTGCGTGTGTGTCCATTACTAACCAGAAAAATTAATCGGTGCAGAGCTTGCAAGAGCGGATGGGGGACAGAGAAAGTCACAATGTCAGACATTTTAAGGCTATGTATGGCCACGAGCCCTTAGTTTTCCGAAAGGAAGTGCCGTTACGGCCTGTCTTCTGCTACATACGCTCCTTATCTCACTAATCATATCGCCAATGGAAATAACTTTGATCTCGGCGAAGAGAAGTGTGGACAATTATATACCTTTCTGATTTATGGCAGTTTGTTGAGAGAACATTTTGGATTCTCTAGTACGATTATCGCCTAACCACCATCTGGAGAATATTTTCTTGCTATTGGTAAAGTACGGCATTTTCGGTAGTGGTTTCTTGATACGTACTTGAGACAGTAGCGCACACTATTTCGTTCATCAGTTAGCACTCGTCAGTTGTACATGCTACATCTCTGAAGTCGGTGATGAAAGGACAAGTCAAATTACTACTAAGCTAAGCACTTCATTCACTTAAGACCCTGGTTACAGAACAAATGGGTTCATAGTATAAAAAGAACGTAATAAAACTAAATAGAAAGTTATGCAAGAAAAGACCATAAGTAAACAAGTAATTAAATTGATAGATGCATTTTTGAAGAGTTATATCTCAATCCTGCAAATAGCATATCTCACAAACAAATGACATACTGTTGAAAGCGTTAAAGAAGTTACAGTGATTACTGATAGGATGACCGATGGAATAAATGCGAGCGCTGAACATGAGAGAAAACAAAAGTGGCAAATGTAAGAAAGAGATAAAAAAATATGTTATCGTAGAACATTAAATCTGAAGTTCGTTGATCATAGATGTGTATCAAAGAAAGAAAAAAAGAAGAAGAATATTAACGTTAATGTAAAGAAAGGTTAATACCTACAATATAAAACCATTATTAAACAAATACAAGGGTAGAAAGTCGCTAAAAGTGGATTTATCGATCATATATGATCATTAATGGTCATATGAAACGAATATTTGGATATGACTAGTAGAATTAAATATCCAAAGGAGAAAGTGGAAAAATAAGAATGAGAGAGTAAGAAATATAACCATAAAAGGAAAGATATAAATGAAATTCCAATTATTCAAAATTAACTACAATAAGATGTCTGAACATGTGATCAGAAAAGCAATAACAATAAAAAAGAACCATGTGATGGAACAAATGTTAGAAAAATGATGAACAACTTTTGAGATAGATATAGCGAAAACTAAACCGAGGCAAGCCTTAATGAAGTAGATCACACTGTGTGTTTAAGATAATATGAGTGATGGCACAAATGTCGTAAAGGGCTGACATTGACTAAGAAGTCTTATCCAAAGTAAAAACGTAGAATACTTTTACAATTCATTATAGTAATTTTCATGCTTCTGCCCATATAAATAACACTGTATTTCCGAAACATGCTAAAAACAAAAAATTTCGATTTTGAGCTGTATCTCAATTATTATACTATGAAACCTCCTGCATTAGTTGACACAATTATTTTGTGTCGAATCACACGAATTTCTATGCTAAATGGTGTTGCAAATATGACATATGTATGGTCTTTTTGGGCAACGATTGCGTTTTTTGCTCTTCGTCTGAACTTTTACCAAATGGATTTAGCATGCTTTGAAAATATCTTCCACATATATCTTTACAATACTCAACTCAATGCCTTAAACTATTTCTTAGAGCAAACTAAGTGGTTTAAAAAGATAATGATTAAATCTATTGCAAGTATGGAATTTGTTTTCTCATCACTGATAACATGAAATAGCTACACTTCTGCATTTACATAACTATACACATAGAAATAAACCAGTAATTTTGTGGAGCAACAAGGACATTCTGTTTAATTCGTTGGCCAATATAATGTTATCGTAGTCATACACAGAAGAATGAACGGTAGAAACGTGTAAATTAACAAAATTAAAAGATTCACTAAATATACTTACTGTCTAAATCATACTGTGTAGTAATGATAGTTGGTATAGACGGCAACGTGGCACCAGTAGGAATTTGAGGCATAAGTCTTGGAGGATACGGTGAACTTACATGGGCTAGATTTGGCGTAACACCCATGGAAGTGAGGTTCGTACTAGGGGTTACTGTGGTCATGCCCATTGGTTGAACAGTCTGTTGTAATTGCTGTTGTTGTAACTGATGATGCTGCTGTTGCAATTGTTGATGTTGCTGTTGTAATTGCTGCTGTTGTTGCTGCAACGCAATCACTCCCTGTTGTACAGCCATCACTGAATTATCCACTATACCACTTTGTTGTCCCACTGAACTCACAGGGTTCACTCCCCCCAAAACATTAGTCACTATACCCCCACCTAACACACCCACAGTCTGAAGTTCCGTTGGGGCCATAATTGGCACTGCAGGCGACGATCCTGCTGGCACTGGACTTAAACTATGGGGAGGAAGGCTGGATGAGCTGGGGTAGCCTGAATCTCCTGGACCGGTTGCAGGCCTTGAGGTGTTCTCAACTGACGATGATAAACCTGAAAAGTGCAAAAATTATTTAAGAATAAGAATATTATTTGATTCGCAAGAAATTTTAATAGTAATCTTTACTTGAAGATTAATATAAGTGAAATATATTCATTTTATCACACTTCATTTCTGCGTTCGTTTCATGTGGAACAGGTATGTTTGATTTCAAGTTAGTTTATGTTTTTGAAGTATCTTGTCTTTAAAGCGTAATCCCATCTCAAGTCCGAGACAGATAGAAACCTTTCCGGATAGCACAACATCCGAGGAAAGGGATGATGGAGGAAGCGATCATTCTTTATTTATTTTAGAAACCGCTATATTAATCGCTTGATTCAACTGACAAGCAAACGTAGATAAACATAAGTCTATCTTAAATGAAGTAAAAGTACAGTATACTGAGATAACCAGCCTGAACAACTTGCAATCCACTTGATCACCTTTGTCTTAGCGATTTGTAAACAGCGACCTAAACCAACACCAACAAGCTATAACAATGAAGATAGGAAAAAGTCTGAAATTACTATAACTAAATTTTTCTCAATATTACTTCAGTATTATTTGAAGCACAGTTCAAGTGAGAAATTGAAGTTAGTGGAAAACTCTCACAACTGTCTCAGAAATTAAATATAATTGTATTTCTAAATTACGTAACGTCCATTTGCAATATTTAGTAATAATCGACGATAACCTCAAAAGTTTTAGGAATGTTAGTATAACCGGTATTGGCGAATATTCAATGAAAATAGTTTAGCATTCTCCTCATTAACATGTAACTTTATGATTGTTAAAATAGCAAATCTGTACGACTTTGCCTTATTTTATAATTTTAAACTTGGTTTATAAAATGAACGATTAATTGTTATTATGTGACTAGGTGCCCTGTGAAGTAACTTCAGCTAGTACGCAAGGAAGGCTATATTCTTCCTTTCAATTTTGTCATTTCATTACAATTTTTAGAGTTGTACAATCGTCCCCAAAGTGTTTTATCTTTCAATAAAATATTTTTTTGCAATTACTGCGGAATGGATGAACCTATTTGTGCAGTCTTCTCAAGAACTTAAAAAGAGCAGGGTTCCCTGTAACTTACAGAAAAGGGATTTCAAGTAAGTTTATCTATTTCAAAGTTAATCGTAAAAGAAATTTAACCGAAGGGCAAAAAATATTTTGGGCACAGATTCTACAATATATGGCATCTTTCTTTCTGAAACGTTATAGAGATAATTCTTTAGAAAGCCACAAATGAACTAAGATTAGAATATTGCAACAATCACTCAATCGCATTGGAACATAAAAGATGCCTATCAAGGTATAATCAGCAGCTTACTTCCTATCGTAATGAATACTTCCTATCGTCAGTAGTAATATATACCAAAACCAAAAGGAGTAAACGAAAGGAGTACATGAAAGAAGTGCTGTTTTGTTTTAGAGTTCGAATGTTAATATTTTAGTTATTTGTTACGAAAGAATAGTCTTCTTTACAGCAATAGATTTTGTCTATGCTTTTGTATGATATTCAATGCTGGTTCATGCCTTTATCCAATTTAAAATTAAGAAGTTTTTCATTACATTTCCAGATATATTTAACTGTTTTCCACTTATATGCCAAGGACACACGTAATTGGAGATGCATAATTAAAGTTTAACTATGAAAACAACTTTTTAACTGGTCTCCCTACTCCCCCTCACAGTCACCCAATCCACCCACAATTCTTTTTTGTATAGTTTCGAAAAAAAAAAAACAAGTTTAATATTTACTTCACCTTTCCAATACAAAAAGAACCAAATGCAGACATAGACTATTAGAGAGAGAAAAGTACAGACTGGCTGAACCAAAGCAGTCTAAACAAACTGACGGCTATACAATATACAGAGAGTAATGCAGCAGAGAATATTTTTATTAGTATTTATAGCAGATTTACTTCCTTTTACAACTGGGCACAAGCTCCTCATCCAAATGTAATGATTATTCCCTTTGTTTCTCAGCACTTTTTCGGAGAAAATTCAACATTGCAAAAGGTTTGAAATCCAAATTCATCTACACTAGTTCCATTAATTCATTTGGTTTTCTGTTTAAAGCAATACTTGCATCATGTACCTTGTTTGCATTGGTTTTCCTTTATTTAATCAGTAATTTTGTTACATAGTTTTTTTCTCTCTACTTTTTAAAGGAAAGGTATTTTACAGTTAAAGCCATTACGTTTGTAAAACTCCAGGACCAATAGTAAAAATCCAAGAGTTTCCCAGGACTGAAAACAAAATAAAAAAGTATCCACGAGTTTTTCAGGATGAGTGGGACCCTTGACTGTGAATGACTTATAAATTGATGTTCATTCTTAGACTGCTGACATGATCAATTATTTTCCCCTGTTAATTGAATTCAGCTTCTTATTTTGTGTTATTGTGGTTCTTTCTTGAAGTTTTGTTTGCATTTCTTCTTTTTAATGAAGTATTATTTTGCGTTGTTTACATTTACAAGTTATGTTGGCGTAAGAAGTAAATCACTCGAGAGAAAAAGAAGTAACATACTATTAAAGTGAAATGATATGTACACATAAATGAAACAATTATACTTTATTTAGTCCCTTTGACGAAGATTAATTCTCGTTAATAAACAGCAACTTCCTGCTAATTTTTGCGTAGTGGTTGGATATTTCCCATTGATTTTGTTGTACTATTTGTTGCTTTTAATTTCATTTGTCTTGGTAACATTATCTCGTGTATATAATGAACAGCCCCTATGTCTTCGTATCTTTCAAAGTTAAGTAATAATCAGTAATCCTATATATTATGTAAGAATTTGCCTATTGGCATTTAGGATAATTTCGGAAAACCCTGGGATAGTAGAGATAAGCAGAATCAGAACCTACGTCACGTCCCCAGTGCCGATAGGAAGTCATCGACTTTTTCTATTAGACATATCCAAATGATAACTGTACTGCCAAATGCATAAAATCTATGCGAGGATGTAGAAAACGAAGAGTGCAAGAGATCATATCTCACAATAAAAAGTAAAGATAACCTTATTTCTATAAACAGCTATAATCGTTATTTTATGGGGCTGGTAAGCCTATAATTTAAGTAAAAATGTATTCATTAACTGTGGTGACTGTATGTTAAAGAACAACAGATGAGAAAAATAACATGACTACAAATAAGAAATCAAACAGTAGGGGAGATCAATAACGTAAGGCACTGTCAGTAGTTAGTATAGTTTGTGACTTAGGGAAACGTAGACAAACTTCAGAGCGGCTGGAGTGAGTAGACTTTGAACTTACGTAGACTCGTAGTGAGTGAAGTTAGTCTCCACGAGAACTAAGCTTTAACATTTTTCTACCGTACTTGAAAATAATCATATATAGAACCACTTTATATCCTTTAGCACTTTCATTCCTACGGACGCGCCTTATATCTTCTATTCTATTCTTACTAATAAATCAATCATCTTTCTTCTTTCGGTATTTGGACTCCGTACTGAGTTCTTGTTTACACTAAAAAGTTCCGATCTGTTGTTTTCAAAACTGCTTTATTCTGAAACATTTTTTACTTGCCAAATTTGGTTTACATCAAACTTGTGAACGGCATGTAACCTATTAAGCTACAAAATTCTACTGCCAAAATCTTCAGAAAGTAATTACGTTAAAAAAATTAAAATAAAATTTGATAATAAATGGATAAATAATACTTTACACTTATCCCCGAAACGCAATATTAGTGAGAAATTTTAAATAGGAGACGTAGCTTCTTTTCTTCCCCTTAGCATTCCCCCTTTACCCATTTTTTTTCAAAGACAACTAAAGAGAGGAAGGAAAACAATGAACAAATTTCTAAGTATCGACCAATCTAGCAGGGAAAGCCAATAATTGAAAATATAAGCACACCGATATAGCTACTAGATTCATGCAAATAATCTGAGGAGGCGTTCACTAATGTCATTCACATCACTCACACATACAGGCTAAAACAAAAGTATAGTTTCGTTCCAGCACTGTACTAGGTTCAGTTTATTTTCTCTAAATATGACGAAGTAAAGGAAGAACGATGTGTGGAAACTAGTTTTTCTGATAGGTATCCTCTAGCAGACAGTCATCTAAACTGGCCACTTCAATGCTTTTGTTGTTGCTACAGCAGGGTACAAACACTTACGTTGAGTGTTAGTTTTACCATATTTTACTGACGGAACTTTTAAGTAATCTTTCTTTACATGCGGATTATTCCAATTATAAGCTTGTTTAGTAACGGAATGTAGAACTTCATGTGCAGATTCTGAGTCGGATACATCATTCTTCACGTAACTTAAATTTTTGGAAGACATGTTACTATTTTCAGATCTAGCCACGCATTTATCATGTTGAAATACAGCACCTGGGAGGCAGAAAGAGAAATAATCAACTATTTTTATTACAAATGAAAATATAAGAAGAAATAAAAAAATACATTACTATATCACATATCTGTATATGATACCTAACAGAAATTGTAGTGTTTCATCTATCTATCTCGTCCTAGAACAAAAATTTACAAAATAAGGTTTTGTTCTTTCAAGCAAGCCTTTTATATGAGGACCACAAAGATGCAGATATTTAAAGTAACGTCTAATGTCTGTGTTTAAAATAAATAAATCAATCACATTTTTGTATTTTACGTAAGAGTTAAGTAAGTACAAATGATAAAGCTGCTTCTCGACGATAGAAGACAGACATAATATACGTCGAAAATTACTAACTAGTATTCAACAATAACATTTAAACAAACTCATAAATGGTGCATGTGACTATCATAGTGTAACACTAGATTGTAATTGGCATAAAATATTTCCACGTTGAAAAAATTCTTGAAGTTGTTTACGAATAATATAGACAAATAGGTTACTTGTGATGGTACATCGAAGATAAGAATATGTCGAATAGGAAATGTTTTGTAAAGTAAGGGACATGAACCATTTAGTAAGTACGTGATTTGATTTACTGAAGTAACAGGGCAGTTTAATAAAAAGATGTATGACCGACTGGAGAATTGAGTAGATGCCAAAGAGAATCACTGATAAGACACATAGAAAAAGAAGAAATGGAAGAAGTTCTTTATTATTATTATTATTGAATTTTATTTATAGCATTTAGGCATCTAGGGCTCAGACCGGGAAACGATCCGGGAAGGTGTCGGCCAGGGCCTATGTTGAAGGTGCGATTCCGGCATTTTCATGGTGTCACTGAGGAAAAACCCTGGAATTATTATTATTATTAAGGGGGTTTATGTTGGAACAACTAAGATATAAATAACGTTGTTGACACATTGACAGATTTGAGCTCTTACCTGAGAAAATCACACTGAAAATATACGAGTTATCAAAATTTTCAATTTTCAGTATTCAAGAAATATGTATTTTAATTTTTTTCAATTACATGTATTTGAAGTTTCAACTGAATGTGTTTTATGATTACGTCACGTGTTATGACGAAATTATCGTATAAGTGAATTCAAATGATTTTATTTTATATCAGTTAATCTGAGACAAATGTATAGCGTGTTAAATTCTACACCTAGAATTTACAGGCTAATTCTAATGAACAGAAACATATTTTTGATCATGTGTGTCATATAATGGACACAAAAATATACGCCATATAGACATCTAATATTTCTGTGAACAGACTTTAAAGTGCACCCCAAGCGGTTATATATGGTGTATATATAAGTATACACATACTCCCAT